>LS836869.1:66096-83346 GCA_900490955.1 Micoletzkya japonica
TCTCTCGCCAAAAATGGCGAGCTCCGAATTAATGGCGAGATTTTCTGAGGTGAGGTAGCTCCTCATTATCTCGTCGAGATAATGGTGAGCTACCTTTTTCTAGTCAATCTTGATGAAATTTCTTGCTTCTTTCTGCCTCTATATGGTAATCAGGGCTGGAGAATCCGATTCCGATGACAAAATTGCATGAATATGTACCTGAAATTGAGAAAACGAGCTCGAAATAAAAAAATAATCTCGAGATTATCTCGACATTATCTGAGCTCAGATTTTCCCCAGATTAAACGTGCGGCTGATGTAGAGCTCATGAAACGAGGTTAAAGGGTCCCTCCAACCATCTCATTCATTTCAAGAGATAACCAATTAAGAGCGGTTGATTGATTGTGAGAGATAAGAGAAGAATGAAGAGACGCAGACAGCGAGAGAAATCTTTGCACAGCTTTTTCTCAGCAACGGTGAAATTTCAACTAAAAAGGAGAGAGGATGTGATTCAGGACATTCAGAGCTATCCAATGATGTCAAAAATGCATATGGTAGATATTGCCTGGAGGGGCCCTTTAATTCGAGTTATCGTCTTATGCTTGATTGTCTTTTACTGCATTTTCGGGGGACGCAGGACAGAATGAGTGGGTGCGGTGCATTTCATTCAGCCGTTTCACTCCATTCCGCTTCCCACAACAACCTTTAGAGTGTCTTACAAGGGAGGTAGGGTGTTTAGGATAGAAAACCTCGCTCGCACTCTAATGAAAAAAAGATTGTTCATAGCACGAGGTTAACTCAATTTTCGACTGCTTTTGACTATCCACAATACGGTAATCGTAGAAACATTGAGTTAACCTCGCTCCATCAGCTCTCCTCTCCTGCCTCTCATTGTCAATGTCCTGAGCCTTTTAAGAGAAGGGAAACTTTAAAAAGTTTCCCTTTCTTTCTTGAAACTTCGCCGTTGCTGAGAAAAAGCTGTGGAAAGATTGCTTTGTTGCCTGCGTTTCTTCATTCGTCTCTTGTCTCTTGCAATCAATTAGCCGCTCGCTAATTGGTTATCTCTTGAAATGAACGAGATGGTTCGAACGAAGCAAGCTCATTCAATCGTGAGCTATAATTGTACTCACTTCGCTCGTTCTTTTCCCTGATACGATAATGAAGAACTACAGGAATACAAAGCGAGGAATACAATGCGCATTTTGTTTAATGAGGACATATGCAGACTATTCGGTCCTAATAAGTCATCGGACACGTTACTCACAGAATTCAGAACTTTGCCTGAATGACAATGAAAACCCTCTACAGATTCCTGAAATAGCGTGGTTTCGTGCTTCAAATGCTCGCTACATTGTGCTAGGAGATGAGATGGGCGATACAGGGTCGTACGGGGATGGTGAGTATTCGCAATGATATATTTCAAATTAAAAAAAAATAGAAATATGAAACAACTCCTCTCAGCCATGATCTTCTTGTTCGTCATCCTAACATTCGTATTCTTTCCTATTCTTTTGCTCATTATCTACGCTACGGTCGCTGAGCTAATGAAGAGCTCTGTGAGTATTTACTATTTCTATGCATATAATCTAGAAAATGAATATTGTGAACTAATAGAGTCCTATGTATACCTTTCTTTCTATGTTCCTGCTTTCTTGATTCGTGTGAAATGGTATCATTTCAAAGCGCGAAATGTTCGCTAAAGATAAACACCGTAGGGGCTGAATTGCGAATTATTCGTTCCGATTTTCAAGACTATATCTGATCTCCGAAATGCGAATATCTGTTGCATCATTCGAATAAGTCATCGGACACGTTACTCCACAGTTCGAACGAAGCAAGCTCATTCAATCGTGAGCTATAATTGTACTCACTTCGCGCGTTGTTTTCCCTGATACGATAATCAGGAAGTACAGGAATACAAAGCGAGGAATACAATGCGCATTTTGTTTAATGAGGACATACGCAGACTATTCGGTCCTACCGTCCGCCTCCAATTCGTTTTTTTCGCTTTTCGAACCTCTTTCAACGAGCTCTTGCTCTTTATATCTCTGTGACTTTATTTGTCATTTGTCCGACACCACTTTATTATCCCTTGTCGGTCAGTAGTGCGAGTAATTTTCACCAAATATTTTCTAAACATCGCGAATAATGAAATATATGTATATATAGTCATGACTTTGAAATCATAATTTGGTGTATTGTAGAAGATCGGTACATGAACAACACAGACCTGCGGTACTGCTTCAATATCGACCGAGACTACTCGTTGAACAAGATTTCCCGTTTGTAAGGCTTTTCAACGCGTGCCCTTTGACTACTATAGTGGATTAAAAAGATCCGTCGTAAAATCATTCCGAATATAAGGCAAGAGAGTGTGCAAAAGTGAGAGAATTAGACTCATTTTGGAACGGAAGAAACTGACGGATCGGTTTATTCCACTATAGTATACGTAGTACTACCTCTCAATATCCTGTCTTAGGGTATTCTATAATAACCAGCTGGGCTACGCGCCGCTTCGCGGCGCTTCGCCCGACTTAACGCGTCCCAAAATTCTCGGCTAGCTCGATGTTTTACTTAATTTTTATTTATTTGCCGGTAACAGCCGGATGAAACAATATGACCTATCCGATTAGTGTCTTGAATGGAAATCAAATTTTTCTGGATACTGAAGCATTTTTGGTTTATTGTTGCCCTAAATTTAAAATCTTGCAAGTTGCCAAGGCAAAAGTCCATTCCAAGCGAGGGGTCATCCGGCTGTGTAGTGTTGCCAAACTTTCGACTGCATCAGAGAAAAAGTATTTTCTTCCCTTCCCTTTAGCTAGCCTTTCATAACTCTACACCACATTCTTGAATTTTCTAGAATTTCCCCCAACTGGGTTTCGGTAGTTGAGTATTACGTCGTAGAAGCTATCCCTCGAAATTCTTCAAAATTTCGCTCCTCTAACCTTTCGCAGTGCAAGACCCCTCCACTCCATATAAAACACCTCCCAGAGCGATTTCCTCTACGTTTATTCTACCAATATCTCTTTTCTCAACGATAAGCTTCGCTATCAATGCGCAGAAACAGGCGCGAATAGGCCGCACGGCGTCAATTGCAGTCATGTATAATCCCCGCACCCTTTGCAAATGTGTCACTTTAGCTCAATTAGGAAGCTAGCTGACTATAGAGCGGAGGTGTGCGGGTTAGAACCCCGCTCGGCGGGGGAGCTTTTGCAAGTTTGCGAAACATCTATTTGAGTGTTCTTTGGTCATGTCCACGGACAGACGTTTAGCGAATTATATACCGTAAAAACCGAAAATTGTGGGACAAATACCGTATTTTACCTATTTTTCGTATTATCAGCCTTAGAAAAAATCTAATCGAAAAATTACTTGAATATTCGGAAAGAGCAGCCCAAAATACATAGGTAAGAGTCGAAAAAGTTATAATTATTTATTTCGGAGCCGGGTGGTAAACGCGGGGTGATGATAACCTCCAGGAGCAGTCAAGATATCAGAAAATTCAAATTTCTGCAAAGAGTGTCTAAAGATGTTTTCAGCCTTGGGATACTCAAATGAACCCATTTAGATTGAGAATTAGATCGAGGAATGCTATAAATGAGCTTTTTTGCCCTGGTCTGATTTAGAGAGTGTCGCAGCGGTACCACCGCTTTCAGTCGTTCCATAACGAAGCACGGGCTATCAATTTCAAACTTTTCAAGCTAAGATGACTCCACAAGGTCTAAAGAATAGGCACGCAATGTTTCATATGTCATTTGATGATGGCGGCAGTACAATGGCAAAAAAAGGTAAAATACGGTAAAGTAAAATACGGTATTATACCGTATTATACGGCATTTGTCCCAGAATTTTCGGTTCTAACGGTAATAAGATATGCTTGAGCCTTCTCTCGGCGGAGTGTGCCTTCTCTCTCGTACTGCAGCCCTTCTCCTATTACCTCCTCTTCGTACGGTCGCGCAACATCGAGCGCATATACAAGTACATCCAACTCATCCTGCTGGTATGGTTGAGCAAATTTGTTCACCGGTTGTCTCATCGGCTTACGACGAGAGAGCGATGCGTTCAGAGAGCTTTTATTCACGAAAACTTTAACTCAATGACAATTATTAGATCCTCGCGTTCGAATATCCACAAGTAATTGAACGTATCTAGTTCCGGTCTTCCCGTAAATGAAAACGATGAAAAGAAGCTATGATGAAAACGAGACGTATCCGAATTGAGCTCGCCTGTGCAGATCTCCTCCTACATCTTCGACATCATCTGGGGCACGCTCCTACGGCTCTACATCTTCACCCCGTATCCTGTATTGATCTGCGATGGAGTTCTGTGCTCGCTGCTGGGCGAACGCCGTTCCCTGGTAAGTATTGCTGCAGCATGAATAATAAAGTTGTGCAGGCGAGTTCTTTTAATGCGCATGTTTCGTACAACAAATAGTTTTTAATAAATTTTATTCCTAACACCAATATAACAAAACCTTTTTTAAAATTAAAATTAATAACCGCCACGCGTCTCATCACCAAACGTATAGTGGAATAAAAAAGAGATGTCAGTAAACCATTCCGAATATCAGGCGAGAGTGTGTGCAAACGTGAGAGTATTAGACTCATTTTGGAATCAGAGTAACGGACGGACCGGTTTACTCCATTATGACGAAACGTATTGATCAAATGAACTCGCAACCGCATCTCTAATGACTAAGGCTGCAGTCACATTCTTTTATAATTTTATTGTGAAGATAGCGTGAACTTGAAAAAAAAACATAAGCACTGAAAAATATATGGCACGATGCCGTCTAAATATCCTTGCAGATACTTGCATTCACGATTCTGGGCAGTATCTGTGCTCCCTTTTGTTCCATGCTATTCCACATCATGCAGCAAATTCTTCTGCCCACAAGCGTCCTCAGACTACGCCAAAGGTCTGTTTATCTTTTTTTCACCAGTCTGTTGCCGACCGTCATGCTTATTTGACCTCTTCGCTGTAAGCAAGCCAAATTTTTATTTATCTTTTTTCATTGAGTAATACACAATGCTAAATGATGATTTCAAGAAATCAACTTGCGATTCACGCTCTGTTCGCATCTCTGATTTCGATAGAGCTTGTCTTCCTGATGTTTACAACCCAACAACACGACAACGATATGCCACAGGTCTGCCGTTCACAGAATTCAGAACTTTGCCTGAATGACAATGAAAACCCTCTGCAGATTCCTGAAATAACGTGGTTTCGTGCTTCAAATGCTCGCTACATTGTGCTAGGAGATGCGATGGGCGATACAGGGTCGTACGGGGATGGTGAGTTTTCGCAATAATATATTTCAAATTTAAAAAATAGAAATATGAAACAACTCCTCTCAGCCATGATCTTCTTGTTCGTCATCCTAACATTCGTATTCTTTCCTATTCTTTTGCTCATTATCTACGCTACGGTCGCTGAGCTAATGAAGAGCTCTGTGAGTATTTACTATTTCCATGCATATAATCTAGAAAATGAATATTGTGAACTAATAGAGTCCTATGTATACCTTTCTTTCTAATCGTGGCATATATCAATTTTTTTTAAATTTATGCAGCCAATTTATTTTAAAGGGACATGGAGCACATTTTCACATGAAGTTTATATGAAAGATTTGTCGAAATTAGGATTCAGAAAGTGGTCAAGCCAAACGGAATCACTATACTACCGTCCCTCGGAACGAAAAAATAAATTTCAATAATTTTTTGACAATTTCTTTGAATTTTTATAGTAATTAGTTTTACGTTTCTTATTATTCCTAAGGGTAAAATGAAAAGTTTTATTGCAATTGGACGAAATTTATCTATAGCTTCGTACATCCTTTAAATGCAACCTTGTTTTCAGAAGTCGGTTACAAATAGTAGAACGAAGCAAACCACTCGTAATTCTGCCATGGTCCTAGCACTTCGGGTAAGAGTCGCTTTCTTTAGTTTCTGGCTATATTAAAAACTTATAATATTGACGAAAAAGTTCCGTCAGTAAACTCATTCCTACTTTGTCTGCACTCTCTTCACACCGCTTCGCTCTCTCGCCGGAAGTAGGAATGAGACAACTGATGGAACATTTTCCTCAACCATAGCACAGGTGCATCAGTACTGAACCCGAAAAAATCATATTTTGATCGTAGAAATCATATTCTGATCGTTTTTGTGACTTGAAGTGGTTCGTATTCTCAATTATAATTTCTTTTAGATGGGATTCGCTTCCTTCACGATATTTCTGCCTTTCTACGTTTTTCTCAGCACGTTTCTCGTGACCAAGCCCATCGCTGAATTCCTTCCGGATTGCCTTTTCTTCGTGTTCCGTTTTATCTACTCGGTAAAAAATTATAGATAACTTAAGCTTCTATTTACTAAGGACTAAACTCAGTTACTTTGCGAAAAATTGTATCAATACAATACGTAGACAATAATAAAGGCTACAGCTTTTTAGGAAAAAGAGACGATAATAAAGGCTGACCACAGTTTTAAGGAAAATTATACCTATATTTCTGAGAAGATAATAATGATAATGGCAACGTAAAATATCTTACATATCAAGAATTTAAAAGTAAGGAAAACATTGTAACAAAAAAGAAAAAGCTTGAAAATCGCGAACTTTATTTTTCCGTTTCGGAACAAATTTTTTTTGAAAACATTCAATTGGCTTAAAGGAACTGTCCCACGAAAAAAATTCGTTATTGAGTTAGTCGTTGGAAACATAGCAGTAGTCTAGACAACAAGATGTGCAAAAATCCCGATTCGAAACGGCTCTCTAGGCCTCAGTACGGAAGTGTGGGATACGGTAAATCTTGTGGGATAGTTTGTAGTTTCAACCAAGCACTCTCCTCTCAAAATATACCCAGTGGCATCGCCTGATCTCCACCGCTCACACATCTACAGGCCTGCGCCCCTTCCCTTGCTCTTCCCTTCCTGCTCCATGGAGAGCGAGAGCGAGCAGGCATTGCCAGGGGTTATTTAGATAGCCGGTCTAGACTACAAACTACCCCACAATATTTACCGTATCCCACACATTCAGATGGCTGTACTGAGGCCTAGAGAACCGTTTCGAATCGGGATTTTTGCACATCTTGTTGTCTAGACTATACTGCTATGTTTCCAACGACTAACTCAATAATGAATTTTTTAGTGGGACAGTTCCTTTAAAGAAGTAGGAAGCGATAAATAAATTTCGTACAATTCCAATTAAACTTTTTTTTATTTTACGCGTAATAGTAATAGGAAACTCGAAGTACTAAGTTTGCTTTTTTTGTTCCGAGGGAAGGTAGTACAGAGTAATGATTACGTTTGGCTTGGCCCCTGTCTGCTAAATCCAGTACGACCGTCGTAGAACGAAATTTCAAAATATTATTTCTCGAATACTATTAATTTTTGTGATTTTTCCTTTTGCTTTTATGCTAATTTCGACAAAATCTTTCATATAAGCGTCACTTGAAAAGTGTTCCATGTCCCTTTAACGGAGCCCAACCACGAGTTTTAGCCATATTCGCGCTTCACAGCATTCTGCGCGGTGAAGAATGTCTCTAATAGCGAATTTACCACCATTTTTGAATAATCTCAAGAATGGATAAACGAGTCTGTACGAAGTTTTCAGCACTTCTGGAGATTATTACCTTAAGTTTTTAAATTCATGAATTTTTGTTCTTTTGTTTACTCACAGGATCGGATCCTATGGGCGGAAACCGCTATTCGCTATTAAAGCGCTTGGAATGCTGTTGCTTTACGTCATTCGTTAGATCTAATCATCCTGTTTCGGGTATTCCGAATTTTATGCAATGGCCCTTCAATTCTTAATTTAATTTATTTTCGCTTTTTTATATTTTATGAAAAATGAGCGAAATAGGCCCGACATTGGCATAGTGCAAGAGCTATCGTACAAGTAGATCATTTCGGAACAGATGCTGCATAATGCCGCATCATGCTGCATGTTTAGGCATGTAGGAGTAAAATCAGGGATTCGAGAGTTCTAATGAGCACCATTCGATTCGCCGAGCAATTTTACCTACTGGGGACCAATTCGACGATTCACGATCTTTATTTAACGTTATTTCTTGGCTATCAAAAAATCTCGTTTTGGGCAGGGGTGCCTCAATCCAGTAGATCATATGTTTCAAAGGCGACGTATACGCAAAAGATGCAAACTTTCAAATCAGCATAAACTTAGTTATTTAATCAATCTGAGCCTTATAATCGGCTCCGGAGGTAAAATTGCACGGTGAATCGAATGGTGCTCATTAGAACTCTCAAATCCCTGATTTTACCCCTACATGCCTAAACATGCAGCATGATGCGGCATAATGCAGCATATGTTCCGAAATGATCTACCTGTACGATATATATTCTTTTCTTTCTCTATATGTTCTCCTGTCAGGTCGGGATACTCTCAGCTACATTCTTTCAGTCGATGATCACTATACTTTTCTCTCCCGCCTTCCACAAGGTACGTGGGGGAATATTTATCGAAGCGTTTGCCCCCAGAGCCTAATGCGCTTTCTACATACATCGTTGGGAAGCAATCGTGTATCGTTGGGAAGCAATCGTGTATCGTTGGGAAGCAATCATAGTAGAGCTTTCGTTTTCTCTCTTTTTTTCTAAAAAAATATTAGCACTGGGCTTCTAACGGGTCACGATTCAGCGATACGTTGCAGCTCAGGCATTCTGCCTCTCGACGTGTTACCGTATCTGTAATGGACGTTGTGCAGGATAGGAAAACGGAGATGTCGTCGCTTAAAGGAGCCGTCCCACGAGTACGATAGCATTTGAATTCTCGCTGGCTACTCTGATAAAGCATTTGAATTCGCGAGCTACTCTCATCCTTCTTTTTCTTAAAATCATCAGAACAATGTGAAAAATAATTCTTTGTCAATGAATTAGAGCTGTATCTCAACTAAGTCTCCTAATACCTATATCCAACTTTGCGAAAAGCATTGCATAAGGCTTACTCAACACTCTATACGTTGGTATCTTTGAATCACAAGGCCGAATGCCACATCCGGCTCTCCTCAATCCCCGTAGTGTCTCACTGTTTGTCTCAACTCCCCACGCCGATCCAGACAGTGATAGCCGACGGATCTCTCCTTCAGTCACGTAGCCGAGGTGTATATAAGTGAGAAACTCCTCCCCTCGTGAGGATACCTTCCGGACTCCACCGATGCTTTACCCCAGTTCCCTGACCCATTTCCTTCTTCGTCCCTGGACCCCATGACTCCTCTCCTATTACCCCACCCCCCTTTACCTCCCTCTCAATATTCGTATGTGAGTACCCTCTTTCCCATTCTCATCGCTTGTAGGTACATCATTGCCTCGTAGTTCTCCCCCATATATAAACTTATCGCTCTCTGGACTTAGTCTATCAGAGCATCTTATGAGGAGGGATCGAACGGGTTGCCTGATAGTGCGCTTAGCAGAACCTGTACTATTACTTATCAAAGGCATCCCCGTACCAGATCTTTTGCCTCCAGACCTTCCCATGTGTCCCTCCCACATGATGACCAAGGGCCTAGTCCACCCTATCCCATTACGGTTTACCTTTGGCTGAGATAGAGTTACCCCCTCCCCTTCAACCCCCCGTTCACGTTCTCACTTAATAATACGTTATCTTGCTGTTTTTGTTCACTTGCTGTTCCATATAACTTGTTTATATGATAAATGAATGTAAACAAGTACAAAAATCGGTCGCTTACACTCGGCCCTCGACTGAGTGGTCGCACTCCGTGTCCTTATTGGGGCAGCATGCGTCACAGTGTCCGGGTGGCACGGGCGACTCACTGTTCAGTTCCCTCTCCAAGTTAAGAGCCTGCTTGCCCTCGTAGACGAATAACGCGGTCTTGGTGGGCGGCAACAACGGGAAGACTCTCTGAAGCTACTAAAGGCTGGCTTGATGACGAAATGCAATGAACAGAAAGGCTTACTCCAGGGCAGCCGGGGGTGGGGCAGTCGAACCGCTCTCGGATGGTGTGCGTGAAGAGGGCTGTGACGGCCGGGTTGACTGTTCCCTTATGGGATAGCTAATTGTAAGCAAAGCACGTGACATTGCCAGAGTCTACATCTAATGATGAAGAAAATAGCTAGGTCAAACTCGACTGTTCGCTTGTAGTACAAAATGGCGATCTTAAGATATATGACAAATATCAATACCTCTTCTCGTCCTTCTCCTGCTGTAACTGTTCCCAGATACGTGCGGTGAAGAGGGGCAATCTACGTAGAGCTTGTATCGCAGAATTCAAGAAGCGCTCCGTCGCACTCCTGTTCCGTAAGTAGAGGGGTGGGCGCATGGTGAGGGCAGGCCGAACGGCGCGAACGCGGGGGATGCGGGGGGAGTGAGGAGGGTCAGATGGCCGCTGAGAGGGGAGGGGGAAAATGAGGTCCAAGTCGTCTACGGAGGGCGTAGGAGCTGTGTCGTGGGGGCCGTCGAGCCGGATTATATCGCGTGAAGAACTGCCCGACGACAGAGACAGTTGGTCGGGGAAGAATGGTGAGGTGGACACTGGCGACCAGCGTATATAGAATCCCTCGTGTATCTCCCCCAGTTCCTGAAAATGCTCAGAACTAGCCTCAGACAAACGATTCATCTTCTCAGAAGACTGTTCGAGTACTGTACGTTTTGGGGTGAAGACACCAGAAAGTACAAGAGGTGTCTAATGGAGATCGGGTAGGAACTCACCAGTTCCGCGGATTTTTCAGCTTCCTGTTCCGCCTCGTACGCTACGAAGGCAATGATCTCTGAAAAAACGTTAAATAAGAAAGTAATTTCCTTGCTCTGTCAGAGTGTTTCTTCCAATTGCCGCGTACCTTTCAAGAATCGTCGAATCTCTTCCTCCATGTTCTCCTCATCGGGTTTCGTGTGAGCCTCTCCAGCTGAATAAACATTTTATTCACTTTTACTATTTGCAGTATTTAGTAAGCGGTACATAGGTTTCAAGATAAAGCATTTTAATGCTTTTAAGCAAAATTTAAATGGGCTTTCAGGTGCAAAAGCTAAGTGATTAGTGCGTTATCGTTGCTGCCGCCTACCCTCAATTGCGCCCATCTCACGCTCCACTCGGGTTGGCTGGGCCATCGGTTCAATTGCGCCTGAAAAAATGATTGAATCTTCCTGAATTTCTGGGACAGTATGAGAAATTAGTTTACCTTCTTCGTCCCGCACGGAAGTATTCCCGAAGAAGTGAGGCATTGGCATAGGATGGAAGCAGAATGGGATGGGCTAAAATGAGATGTATGAAAAATGCTAAAATGAAAATGAGATGAGATAAGACTTCATTTCACCCGCGCATTTAGTGTGGTTTAATAATAATCGCGAATACTAGGTTGGCAAGAAAGTTCTTGGGCAGTAATAAGAGCAATTTTAATTTTTGCATATCTTCAACAGGAAACAATTTCAATCTTCAATGTTTCCACCTATACTATTGCCAACATATCCCCTTCTTTCGGGTATCTCGGTGATACCTTCCTTCAAGAAAGAAAGGAGTTGTGACTCTCAGAATTGATTTGTCTGTGATTTTCGGGTACCTATTTCAAGGAAGCTTTTCTCGGCTGTAGACGAAGTAAAGTCTAGCAATAAGTGGTAGTGAAGGAGGCTAATGTCAGCTGAATAGGGTCAGTGGGTTTCGGTTTCCCAACTCAGTTCGCTTAGCCTAGACTAAAGCCGCATCGGCAGTACGAGGTCGTGCATTGTCAGGGAGGTTTTTGCCCTTCTGAGCCTGTTTTACATGACTAAATACGCAAGTTGTCTAAGTTACTGTACATATACGGATAGAGTGACCATTCATCCTTTAGGTAGTAGTCTATTGAAATCGATTTCTTTGCTGACCCAAAAGCGAAAGAATGAAATGCTCATGTAATGCAAGTCCGGCTTCGGTTGCACTAGCAGTTCCTCTCCTTTAGCTATCCAGATCATTCTATGTGTGACGTTAGTGTAGGGTCTAAGACTATCATTTCCAAACATTAGTACCTCCAGAAACTTCGTTTGGCGGAAGTGGGAGAAATGAGACTGACCCCTGGTCACACGGGTCTCCCTTTGGGTAGCCCGTAGGGCATGGGGTATCCATCGGGAGAGTACTCTTCTACAACGAAGTGACTGATGGCCATTCTGTATAGTGGAATGGATAACCCAAATAGTACTCGACATTTCCGGATTGGTTGCATCTGGCTTTTCCTTGCGAATAGAGTGCAAGGCCAGGTCATGCGTTGTGGAAGGAATGCCCAAACGGGGTTCTTCTTCCGAATGCCCGTTTTCACAGTTGAAGAGTTCATATCAGTTGTTCATAATGGAGTGGCTTATGACATCCTCGGACAATGGTACGGTGGTATTATGGTAGGCAGAGTATGCATTGAAGCCGTGTTATCCATCGTAGAAGATAGCGATCCGAAAGGACCGTTTAACGATTGATGCGATAACTCAATAACGGCAACACAAAGCGCAATGATATACATAAAGTCAAATAGCTTGAGGTACCCTCTATTGCCTCACTTCATATGAAACTTATTCGTAAACCGTAACCTATTAATCTGATAAAAAGTTTCAACCTGCCCAAGAACTTTCTTGCCAACCTAATATATGGCGAACTTCTTTGAGGTTCACTAATTTCCTCATTTTCCTTATCGTCAAAGTTCATCTTTTAGCTCAACAGTTGTAAAAAACCACGTTGTTTTCAGCTCGTTTTGACGGTTCAGTTGAAACAAAATCGGAGCTATTGTGGAAGGCATCGATTCGCTAACCTGGAATATACTAAGAAAGGCAAGAGCATACCTGATTTCCAATTGTTCTCTTGTTGTACGGCGGCCTGTAGTCTGCAATATACATTGTTATTCCTCTTAAAGGGACATGGAAGCGAGAAATTTTGTGAAACCAAACATGGCCATACTTCTAGAATATGTTTCTGAGACGATAAGAAAGATAATAGCGTTTGAAAAATATTTTTAAAAAATTTCTGGAGCGGGAAATATTTATTTGTTCCGGGAATACCTCGATGCCATTTGCCTCGTTACTATGCGCTAAACGCAGTAAGACTGCGCCTTGGCCGGGAAACGATTTTTAGGATATCTCGCGAAGTAGACATTTTTGTGCACTCTGGTTTTGATTTCTATATTATTTAGGCGATAAACTTTCATATGAAAGCCAATCTTTTTTGGCTTCCATGTCCCTTTAATGCATTGACATGCTTGTTGGTTCCCGAACGTCAAACCCCACTCGGTGCGGCAGTTCCATTCACGACTAGGGATTTACTAAATGTAGGTTTTGGTTTACGCACTTTAACGAATATTATGCGCATATCTAGGCAGTTCAAAGACGACTCGTATGTTCCAAATGCTTCTCCTCAAAATAAAGAGGCCCACCTTCGTCTGCCACTTCGGCTTCATAGGGAAGAGAAGAGTGCGAGTTCATCGCAGTTGTGTATGTAGTTGATTGACCTGGATGAGCAACGTTTATCAACTGATAGCTATCAATAATAGCGGGAAAGTCTAAGAAATTGCAAAAAAAAGAAGAAGAGAAGCAGCCACAACAGTTTGGACAGACCGCTGAATGAGATGACAAATGCGAGAGTAGAGCGCGCGTTCCTCTAAACAATCGTATATACAAAAGGGGGCGGGACTGTCTAACAGCAGCAGATGGCCACCAGAAGGGCCAAGAATTGTCCGCTACATACAACTTATCATTAAAAATATAAAATGAAATAAAAATCTGTAAAACTGGAAAATTCCCGCAAATTTCGAACTAGCGGTCTGTCATTTAGCATATGACATCTATCGTAATCAAGGAACACGTCACATGATGCATCCAATTACTTTTTTAATTTGTTTTTATGCATTTCATTTTTAATATTTCAAGTTTTACTAAATTAAATAGTAAATTTTCAAAACAAAAACAATATATTAATCCAGTTTTCAGTTTTACACCTTTATCAGGACTATCAGTGGATTGGGGTCCAAAGGAGGGGCATTTGGTCTAGATAGGAGAAGTTAGGAACTTCAAATCTTCTTCAAATAAACCCACTCAATCCGAAGTGACGACGAATCTTGAGCTGTCTCTTGATCCTCGATTGGCTCGTACTCCCTTCGTACGCCAAGTCTTCAGAGGGGAGGATTCTCCTTCTTATCCTTGGTTGAAACTGCGTGGCATGACTCTTGGTTGAGAGACGAATGGGAGAGCGAACCGCACGCGAATTGAACAGAGAGGAAGAATCGCATATTAATATCGCATATATTAATATGCGATATTTGTTCGCTCTGGCTTTGTAAGCTGCTTCGCTTTATTGCTTTGAAAAACATTATTTTTACAATTTAATTGTAAATTTAATTTTTCTGTTTTTCCTCGTCGTCCGTCCCCTTACTGCGCTTTGATACAATTGCTGACAGCTGCTAGGTCAGCGCGGGCATACCTCGAGATCTTCCAGTAATTACCCAACTGAACATCTTACTGCTTTATATATTTTCTATTGCTGAAAGGTTTTGTACGTTTTTGCTCATCACAAAATGGGATATATGTCATTTATAAGTGAGACAAATTATAGTTATTTCAAAAGAAAAACAATACAATATATTACAGTAAATGCAGAATGCACAGGGTTGGTATATCTAGAATGGCCGCATCTGGTAGCCGGGTGGGGGAAGAGCCGCGGTATGCGCTTTATCCTATCTTTCCTTGATTAGCCGCTCTTCTCTCTTCTTTTGATTACACTACTGAATCAAGCTGGAGTGTTTATTATACACATACGGAGTCTGTGGGCAAGTCTCAAAAGGGAGGGGGATGAGGTATCTAGTGAGTCTTTATATCGTAAAGGGTCTTTATATCGTAATCGTAATAATGGCATACTCGTAGTCCAATCCAAAGAATAATCGTAATTCATCATAATCAGCATATTATACATGCATAGTTTACGTCACTCCTCCATCTGTACTGTTTATGACACAACTAGTACGGCCGGTAGGAACGATGTAGTTGAAAGTTATGATGCCCTAAAATCGTATTATTTCGCATTGATATGGCGATTTACATAATTTAGATCGACAGATTACCACCCCAACACTTTGAATTTCTAAGATGTGTCTCGCCTATGCGAGTAGTCGAACTATTATGCTAGTTTGGTGTTTTTAGAATGATTGACAGATTGACTTCCTTTCCAAGCTTTTCGTGAAGCTGTTGGATGTAGGTTCCTTCCTGCGCTGACCTTGGCATAACCTAAAAATACATTTTAAAACGTTCTAAAATCCATTCCCTTAGCATTAGCAGTTTCCTTTCTTCACATTCCATAAACTCCATACGCTTCTCTTTTTAATCACTATCGAACCCTTTACCTATACCGCAATTTTAGAACTTTCCCTTCATTTAGTTAATCTAGATACGTTCCCCTGTTTTACTTTAGCCAAAAGCTGAACTATCACAAAACATCTTGAAACCATCTACGCTGTGCGAAATTACCCCATCGGCGAAAATCTGACATCAATTTTTCTCTTTTTAATCTTCGAGGCTCGCCACAACGCTCAGACCACAAATTAAGCAGAAACACACCTCCAGCGTTGTAGACCACTGGGAGTACATCAAAACAAAACAAAAAGAATTGGGGAGGGAAAGGTTCGAGGATAAAAACTAAAGTTGCGCAAACCGCTCACTTTAGATGATTTGCTTCACTATTTTCGGAGACGAGACGCGTGGCTGTTAAAAACGATGCTTGAAACATAATCTTATTGTTGGTACTGACCAGCCTGGACATCTCTTATAAAAAACACCATTTGAAAAGCGCATTCAACGAGCCATAAGTTCTACCGGAGTTTGTACGTTTTTGTAGTGTCTTAATGGACACAGTTCTCTGTCAATATTGATTAGGATTGTCGGTTCCATCTCGTAGAAGACATAGATAGGTAAGCAATTGTGGAGTGCGGTGCGGTTACCAGTCACTTTCTATCTAGACATGGCAGATGTGGCAAGTAAGTTTTTTTAAATTAAGTTGAACTCTTGCAAGGGAAAAGTAAAGCTAATAACTTATTCAAATCGAACAATACGACGAATTCGGCAAAAAGGTATGTGGCTTATTCAGCAATGTTATTTCCGATTTTGGCATCACTTTTTGGGCATCACAGAGCAATATGCTACTGCGATTAGAAAATGATAATCACTTCTCTGAAAGTAAATCAATTCAGTCTGACTTCGAGGCTCTGGGAAAAATGTATGGCACGGACGCGGTTCTGATCAAGAAGGGAGATTACGCCAAGTACGGTCGAGAAGGTTGGTTGGAATCCGATTAGCAATTACTTGATGACCTCAGACGGGAGGGTGTGTGCGCAAAAAAGAGAGACGGTTATTGACGAGGTCGGCATTGCTTACGAATTAATGGTGACAGGTTAACGCCTTTGTTCTATTTATGCTTGTTGAACAACAGGCTTTATCCTTCGTCTTCTCTTTTAGTCTTCTTTCAGAAATCATAAAGGCTCTCGCTCTCGCGCTTACGGAAGTCGAAGCAACGGGTGAGAATTTATTGCTTTCTTCTAGTTATCACCTAAACTAGTAAATAATGTATAATACATCGCATTAGAGGGATGAATCGAGAAAATAACATGAAAGATTGATCGATCGGTAATAAATGAAATGATGAGATTATGATTATTAGACAATTGATCTTTCTATCATCGGTACGGAGGATCACGATAGTGTACAAAGGACGATATTCAGTCAGGGTCACATCGACTGGAGCAACGTTCACAGGTACTCAAAACGTTTTTCTACTGTTCGAAAAGAGAAAAGCAAAAAAAAACAATGTAAAAATGATAGTATTTCATAAAATAAACAGTAGATAGAGCGTTCAAAATTATAAAAATTATATAAGGCATGAAAATACGCTCTTGTATAATTATAATCATGATGTCTTACAGGCAGCTTCGAGCAGATATTTTGAAAGGAGAACGCGGAATGGCTGATCATCTTCGATGAATTCTCCATCGAAGCTTGAAAGAAGGATTCCATCGAGAGAAAAAATACCCACGGATTTTAGCATTTTTGATATTACAGCTGTGATACCACAATAAATAAATTTCTTGTAAGCCGCATAAACTATCTACCTATCGATCTATCTAAAGACGACTCCTCAAGTCGTTTCATTGCCCCTTCTAATGCTGCCTGAAAGACGGCCTTTGATCGCCTATCCCCCCCCCTACCACTCCTCGCCCATTCCTTACCCCCAACTGGATCATTCACGGAAGCGGCGCGTATCCTCTCATCTCTGCATCTTCTTCATCCCCCCCCACTTCTTCCCTTGTTCCCCCA
>LS836920.1:58277-70129 GCA_900490955.1 Micoletzkya japonica
ACCCCCCCCCCCCCTTACGTGTACTCCATGGCCACATCGGCATCGTCTTCCTTGAAATCGATCACTCCTGTCCCACCCATGAGGAAGTCAGCTTGGGCTTGGGTGAACTTGGAAAGGTTCATCTTCTCGTAGGTGATGCTGCACTTGTACGCACGCCTATAATCACAGCATGCCCTGCTAATAGCACCTTCAGCCACTCACTTTGCAAAAGCGCGAGCCTTCAGTACAGCATCCCTCTCCTCCCTCGAGGAGAACTCGATCACGATCGAACCTCTGCTGTTCGTTTCGTAGGCCACTCCGTTGTTCCTCTCCGGTTCCATGTCTGCCTCTAGGTTTCCGAAGCATACGATCATTCTCGGGGAGACGCGAGTAAGTGGAACTTGTTCTCCCCTCCCCTCCTCATCGGTTGCTCTCGAGTTGTACTGGGCATAGACCGCGATAGGATTCTTAAAGCACTCTCTGCATTTCTCAGCTTACTATTTCCGTCGAAACTGTTTTCCTATTTCACCTTACTATTTTCCTCACAGGGGTGAAAACCGGATACAGAATTTTCATAATCACAGCTTGCCCTGCTTATAGCACCAGGCAACTTCATCACAACTTACCCAATCCTTCTCTATCGAATCCACTTCTGGGCGAAGGTTGTAGCCCTCCTCAACCGCGAACGAACCGTCCTTGCAGAAAGCGATTCTATCTCCGTATCCCACGATTATGCATGCTTAAGAGCGACTTATTACTCCTTCACGCCTTTCTTTCTCCGCTACCGTCCCATTACCCATTTCACTGAGTTTCATCCCCCCTAAGATTGCCCACGCGTACCTGTCAGTGCAAACTCGGTGTACTTCGCGAAGAACGTCTGTTCCGAGTCGTTCTTGACGTTCGCTTGGTAGGCGGAGTCTGGGGAGCTCATCTCGCTGTACTTGGCGAGGTTTACACTATCCAACCACCGCAGTACGCACGACACGCTGCTCATCACGTACTTCACGCCCGTCTCGTCCATTGCGGCGAATTCGATGTTCGTGTGGCCAGACTCGCTCTTGCTCGCATAGGCCCTTCAACAGAGACACTCGGCATACACATTTAGGGCCATCATCCCCTTCCCTACCCCCCCCCCCCTCCCCCCAATATTCGCCTTAATACTTATCCGCCTTTCCTACCTTTTCTCCGATTCAAATCTTTGCCCTTGCTGTCATGGACTAACCGGCAGAGGATCATGGCAATGACGATGTGATCACTCGGAGATGACACGTATCTGTCACACGTTTCGAACGGGGACGGAAGCTTCAAACACTTCGCAAACTTATCATCTTTGAATACAGGAACCGGCGATTCCATCGCCAGTGCCAGTAGAGTGACGGGGAGGAGGGTCCCGAAACTGCACGCACACACGATCATCTGTGCGGCCCGGAGACTGCACAACGGGAAGTTGCTACGAAGCAGACACACGACAGGGTTACCATCTCTCGCGCGAGGAAACAGCCCCTGCAGCGTGGCTTATTTTCCCGCCTTGTCTAGCTAAACCCCCCCCCTCCCATGCTAACTTAGATTTCCCATAGCTTACGGCACTCTACGCTAACCTCCCTCCTTTTCCCTACTGTCTTAGAGCATAATAGAGGGTACGGTATTTCTGCGGCTTACTCGCACGATCAAATCATCCCTCGCCTCTCGGCAGCTTTCAGCCGACCACCTCTCCCAGCCCTTGGTTTGATGCAAGGCGAGGCACGCATCGGTGAAGGGGATGTTTTCCTTCGCCATCATTAGCCGCACCGCGTCCACAAACTGCTCTGGAGTCCTCTCCTCCTCACGGTAGTTTTGCTCCGTGACCTCCATCGAATCTCCTGGTGGGTGCACCATGTATCGCCTCAGCCCCGTGTAGTTCGCACCTGTAAAGATTATTTTCGCCTCTTTGCGTCTTCCGCCATAAATGCAGACGCGGACTGCGCTGTTAGCAGCCTAACTATCGATCGCTACCCATCGAAACCTCCTTTGCCACAGGCTAACCTGTTTTAGTGGCATCCACCTAATTCCTACTTACATTTACGCATCTCCCGCGTCTTCTCAGCAGCCACAAGCAGGGGGTAGAATTGCTCTCCAGAAGCCGCATAATCCGTTTCCTGGCCGTGTAATCCACTGTCGACGACGCAGTCGACGTTCGGTACGAAACGAAGAAGCGAGTCGCCATCTGCCGTCCCGACCACCTCAACAGTATGGTATAGGCATTTTCCCCCTCACACAATACCGGTTAGATTATTTTTGGGTGGCTAGGGCAGAATGGTTGGCTTTTGTCCTCCTTTTTTAATCCACTCACGATCAACTTCTCCTCGTCCTTCCGGATTCGTAGGAAATCCTCTCGATCGCTGAGCCCTCCGGGAACTCGGATCTGGGGCACATCGGGCAGCATGCGTTGCAGACGATCAGCTTCTGACGTGTACATGAAGGGCACAGCCACACAGCGTACGTCCTTGTTCTCCACGATCAAATCCCTCACTTCCCACGCGGTTCCACACCTGACAAGAAACGGTTGCTTCCTGGTCACTTCTTTTCCTCTAAGTAATTCCTGAAGAAGTTTTAAAAGTAAAACAGAAACTCACTTCCTGATCTCCTCGGTCCTTTCGTCCTGTTCGGCGAAGAGATGAACTCTGTAAAGCACCATTATCCTCGTGCCCCCATTCCAAATGCCGACCTTATTTGTAGCATAACGGGCTCACTTACTCTGTGCCATCCTGACACGGGGGATCCGACTCCATTAGGTGTGACGCGTCCCTCCATGTGCATGGCAATTCACCCTCGGCGTACGAGAGGATGCCGCTCGTTCTGCCAATTGCCCACTTCGTGCACCGCACGTGGAAGTCCTCGGCCACATCACCGGTTGTCCACAATACAACCCTCGCTGCACGGTTGGCTTCCAGCCACTTCTCCAGCACAAGTAGAGCCTGGAAGGGGCCACTCCTACTTGCAAGAGATGCTAACAATGTTCCCCATTAACTTTCGTGGGGCTGTGCTATTGTTCACTAGCTATTCGTTTCCCGAGGCAGCGGTAACTCACCTTCCGTACTTCTGTATTCTGCACTGTGGCTTCGTCGATCAAAACATAGTCCCACGAACAACCGTCGGCAATCACCTATAAATGAGCCTTTTCCGATATCCAGCCGCTACCCCGACCCCTTCTTCTTATGCTCCTCCCTCTTCTCTCTCTCCCGTTGACCCTTTTATTCCTCCCCCCCCCCTCCCCGCTTACTGACCTCCTCTACCATGCACATCGGGATCACGAACACATTGTGCTTTTCCTCGTCTGCCTCAATACCCCGATGGATTTTGCCCGGGTAGACAGCTCCCGCCCTCGGCATCCCTTCGTGTTGACTCTATAGAGACTTCAAATACTCGTTACAGTAGCGTGCTACTCACCGCAAGCTTTGACAAGAGTCGGGTCCACGAAATGACCGACTGCGTGTTCCTGGCCAGGATCAAAATCTTAGGCTTGCAGGCCCCGCCTCTCCTCCTAACAGCGTGACAGACGCAGGCTGCGACCGACTGAACCATCACTTCCCCGCTTTGCTTTCAATTTTTTTGGGTGTACGGTATGCAGATTAAGCGTGCTTGCTACAGGCATTCTCTGACCACACTTCCCACTACCCTATTCTCCCTGTATTATAGGCCTCCACGTACCGCCTGCAGATACCCTTGATTGTAGCCGTGTCGACAGCCTATCACACGATACTCATCCAGCCACATGGTCAGCCTGACGATCAGTCTCCTCGACCTCCAGTGCTTCCAATACGGGGACGCGTCTAGGTCCTTGCCACAATCCAAGGCTCGAGCGAGGCGATAGGCTCGCCTTAAAGTTTGCTGCTTAGTAGTTTGGTCAACTCCCCTCTTCGTGGCTCTTGTAGAACACCTCCCTCTATTGCTCGTCTAGTTAGTAGCCCACTCAATGCTCACCTGTGCCTCGTTGCACTAGCGAACGAACCTCCCTTTTCGCGAGGCAAATCTTCGAAGGAAACTGGTGTGGAAAATGCAGTCTGCTTCACTCGCAGCATCTGCAGCACTCCTGTTTACTAGCACACACATGCGTACTACTACACTCAAATAGATTAGATCGGTAAATGCTAACCGTTTCGATAGGGAAACCTCGAACTTCACCTTCCCGGTACATTTTATGCTTCACCGGAATAAATTACAATATATTAAATCATATTACTACGACACGAAATTAGGGCGGTAGTGCCACCCTCACGAAACTACTTACTAAACCTTATGTCCGAATATAGCCCTGTGGGCACCACAATTAAAAAAAACACAATTACTACACATTTCAGCTACTATCAAACACATTCACACGATAAAACTGCGGACATCTACTTCTTCGCCATTTCGTCCATCATCTTCTTCATTGCATCCGCCATGTTCTTCATCTCCTTTGTGGCCTCTTCCACCTTCGCAGCTACTTGCTCGTCTACAATCTTCTTCAGCTCTTCTTCGGTCAGACGGGACGGTCCAGCGACAGGGCTGAAAGCAGTCATTCAGTACAGTTCTCCGGCGCGTAGCCATTTTTCGGGAACTTCTGAAGATGTTCGTAGGCTCCTCCCCCTCGCTCCCACCCACCTCCTCCCAAGTAGGGAGGGGGTGGGCGGGGTGATGCCTCCTCACTCCGCCCACAAGGGGAGGACCCCTTCTCCTTCATTAGAAGGAGGTGGGGAAGGAGGCATCGAGTAGCTCACGAAGAGCCCACTCCCACCGAGGTCGAGCATAGCTCTACCAAGGGGTGCAGGTCCGAAATTTAGAGCGCCGACCCTATAAAAGAGCGCGGCCTAGGCCAGCCGGGTTTGGCGGCGGCGGGGGAGGGGGCGGATTGGGAGAGCCCGTAAAAGGGGAGGGGGCGGGGCCTACGAAGATCTTCAGAAGTGCCATATTTTTCGTGCACCGCTCGTGCTTATCTGTTCCCTGCCACTTTTCGTAACCTCTCCCTACTACCCCCCCCCGCTCCACCTCTCTAGTTTTCGTACCTATTCTCAGTTACTGTCCCCCAGACGTCGTCCGGCTTGTTGATCGTCGCGTTAGCCCAGCTGGTAGGGCTGCCACCCCCCAGCACTGGAGTTTCCACGATCGAAGCGGGCCTGCAAACTATCGCTATGCTACTCCACTTCCATCTCTACCTCCCCCCGCTATCTTGCACTCCCTTAGTTGGCCACAGGCGTTTGTTACTATTCCCCCCTTTTGCTTTCCCAGAATATCCCACTCCCGCCTACCTGGCAACCGGGAATGCCGCCCACGATCTACCCTTCTCGCCCCTTCCCTCTGCCTCCTTCTGCACTGCTGACTGCCTCTCCATCCTCCTCCTTTCTTCCTCTTCTTCCGCTCTCTTCCTGAGCATCTTCCCCACCTCCTCCTCCTCTTCATGATGCAGAGCATCCTCCAACTGGAGATTCCTTCTCTCCCTCTCCCTGAGAGCCTGGTATTCAGCCGCAAGTTCCTCCCTCTTCGCCACTATTCCTTTCTTCTCTGCGTCGATCTGGTTTCTCCTCTCGGAGAACTTCGCCTTCATTTCATTCGAGAACAGCTCATCCTTCTTCCTCTCCAACCAGTTTCGCCGATCCAACTCCTCCACCTCCCTCCGAGCCGATGCCTCTGATTGAACGATGACGAGGTCCCCGGGTTCCGGTAAGGGCAATTTGTAGAACGGGGGCACGGGCGCGACCACGATTCGAGGCTGTTCCTCCGCGTCATGGTCAGGTACGAATGCGGGCTCCTGGAACGATGCACAGTGTTACGGTAGTGCAACAGGTTTTGCTGTATTCAACTTTTTGCTACCATTCAGAGCCGAACGCCATAGAAAAATATTAACTCGAACAGCAATTGAAAGACTACTTAGTCCCGACGAAGAGGTGGTGTTTATCTCTCCCCCCTTCATCCCGCCCCCTCACCCCAAGGGGAGTAGAGCAGTAGAACAGTAGAGCAGTGCACAGGCGAGAGGAATCCGCAAGGGGCTAACAACGCGTGGGAAAGTAGCGGAAAACCTTTCATCTCTTTCGCGAGAGGGAGATACTGACCACAACACAAGCAAGACAAAAAAGGTATATTCCGGTCGGTCGAGGTGCGCTTAGGAAAGGATGAGGGGGGATGAGGGAAACGGGAAGAAAGAGAGACAACCGCCCGAGACGGGGCGCGAGGTGATAATGAGAAAGGAAGATATTGAGATGAGTCATGCTAATTGAGCTGGAGGGAGAGAGAGAGCCAGGGGCGGAAAGAGAGAATGAGAATGTGATAATGAGAAAGGAAGATATTGAGATGAGTCATGCTAATTGAGCTGGAGGGAGAGAGAGAGCCAGGGGCGGAAAGAGAGAATGAGTGAAGTGGCTACAAGGCACGATCAAAACCGTAACCGACACGCGAAACGACTGCAAGTCACAAAAAGTGCAGGAAAGTGTGGGTTCCCGACAACCGTAACCGACACGCGAAACGACTGCAAGTCACAAAAAGTGCAGGAAAGTGTGGGTTCCCGACAACCGTAACCGACACGCGAAACGACTGCAAGTCACAAAAAGTGCAGGAAAGTGTGGGTTCCCGACAACCGTAACCGACACGCGAAACGACTGCAAGTCACAAAGAGCGATCAAACCAGAAGCAGAGCACGATTGAAGCAGAGAAGGAGTCATGGAGGTGGAGTTCGCGTGGGAACAAACATACTAGGGAATCACAGAAAGCGCCTACCGTAACCAACAAATCAGTTGCTGGGCTACAGTATCAACGAATAAATTGGTAGATAAGCCTCGAGTAGTTAAACTCGTTTTATTCTACTACGGAGCCCAGGTTGAGTTACAGGCGCAATTTATTTTATTAGGAGGAAGGTAAAGGGATGCTGGGACTGTGTCCAAAGAGGTAAAAATATTGCGATAATCAACGTTAAAACAGAGGAGCATTTTTGCTCCTCTGTTTCAACCCTCTGCTTTTTTGGCTTATCTCTGACCTAAGTTTGAAATTTGGCAAATTGCCAAGTCAAAAGTCCATTCCCAGCAAGGCTAGGACAACAGATAAAAAAGTGCAGTGCAACACCGAAACTATAACAGAAAAGAGTAACGAGGAACGACACAAGGTTACACGATACGAAAACTTAGGCGTCTGTAGACGGTGATAGTTGGGAAGGGGAAGAGGTATGGGGAGACTGAGAACGGGATCTAGGTTGGGCCTTGCGGCGCCGAGGGGGAATAGCCTCCTTCTCCTTGTACTTAGCTGGGCGAGCACGGCGGCCGAGATGAACAGGTTGTTCGGGAACCTTGAAACCTTGCCCTGCGAGGTCTTCCACAATGGCGTAGTGGGCGGTATCATCATCGAGCTCCGCCCGAGGCTTCATTCGGTTGTTTACACGGCGGAAAAGATCGTCAATGGGACCTGAGAGGGGCTCAATGAAGGTGGAAGCAGTAGTAAACGCTCACAGTTGGGCCTGCCTTTCATTTTGGTGATAGCCTCCGGGCGGCGCATCTCCAGGGCACTCTCACTATCGAACCCGCTAAGGAGTTTCGAGAGGTTCTCGACACCTTCCCGCACACAATCTTCGTCCACGTGGTCAACCTCTATGACCAGATCGCCGGGGGGGCGGACGCCAAACACGGGCAGTTGGAGAAGCCCGTCGGCATTTGCGTCGAACACAGGTTTGGAATTCTCGTCGGTGACCAAGGAGGCCTTTCGCAGTTCGCGAGAGTAGGAGAAATACGCCTCTGGAGTGGAAAACCTTGTTTTCAAACCCTACGGGCTATTTACCTCCATCCTTCCTATAGATCTCGAAATAGTGAGCTCGAGTCCTGTTGGGGTAGGACGCCGCATACTCGGTAAGAGCGCTTTGAAAGCGGTAGTAACCAGACAGAAAACGAACACTCGTGCTCCCCAGTTGTTCGAGGACCCTTTCGAGATCTGGCAAAGGGATCTAAGGAAAGGCTAAGGAGCGCGCGAACCCAAAGGCGTCAGAGCATCTCTTCTGGTTAATGCCTTCTCCAAGTTCCCAAAATGACCGTCAACTGTGGTATGTGTGTGTCCAACTGTAGGAAAGCAGAGGATGATCTGGAAAAGAGCGCGTAATCTCGCAAATAACCACCCTAGCTCGCCTTCTCGAGGTTGGATAGTTTCTCTACGAAGTAGCCGAGCGTAGCGAACATGGATGCTCCTTTATGATACTTGACATTGTCAAGAGTCACGATCCAAATACGGCCAAGAGGTCGCATTCGCGACGCGGCCATCAGCAATGAATTGGAAGCCCAGTCACCAGCAGAAACACCACAAGATCCAAAAGGGAGAAGAAAATCGAAGTTGAAGAAGGCATTAGCGCCGTCTAAAACAGATTATCAGTGGCGCTGGGGGGAATTACCGTATGCGGCTTGCACCGTGTACATGTCACAGTGCTCCCGAGCCTCATCGGAGATGCTCTTGGGCCTGTGCCTCATGCAGGGTAGCTGGAATTAATGCTCTGGGGACGGGGCTTGCACTGGATACCTTGGTACGTATGTGGCCGCAAGCATCGATCTTGAAGCTGGAATGAACGGTTGGAAGCATACGAGCCCCTTCGTCGGCAGCGTTCACGATCAAACGTTCCTTCCTGGAAAGGCGGACGGGTTATTACCCCACCCCCTCCCCCTTACATAATGTGAGCATCGTGTGCTCGCCGCATGCTACGAACTTGCTCGAGGGCATACTCCCGCCTCCTCCGCATCATCCACGATAGGCTAACACAGACTGGACAGCGAAGATGCGTATCGTACTGAATTCAATCTATCGCGAGCACATAATTCGGTGCCCAAACCTTTCGGAAATGCACACGAATATCGCAAAGTCTACGAAGCATTTTCCGAGTCACACGATGGCCCCTAGGGGTGCGCAGCACATCCCTGCGAAAGGCATAGTATACAGAAGCACCCCCACCAAATACCTTGGTCGAATGGTAGTAGGAAACAGATACCCTCGTTTCGGGTCGTGTTGACCATACAGATGACACATGACAGCTGCATGGGCAATACCACGAACTTGATCTTCACCAGGAAACGACCGAGATTTGCGGCCATGGCTACGATCCAAACCTTCCAGGAACTGGTGTACTGATCGAAGAAATCTGCATAGAAGCACCTAATAGGTAGCTAAAGCGCCCGCACTCACCCAGAGTACGATATACAAAGCACGGAAGAGAAGGCAAGCGCACAAATGCGAACGCCGTTGATCTCCGTGTCAACCTCACCACCGTCACCGTCTGCGCTCCGGACTGTCCTACATTTTTAGATGTCCATGTTAGGAGGGGGGCGAGGGGGGGGCTAATACCTTGAGTGTATATACATGGTAATGGCGTCCTTGATGCGCCCAGAGGACGGCTTGGGGTTTCTAGTGCAAGCATCACGGTAGATAGTGCTTCGCACTTCCACGATCGAAAAACTGAATAGAATGAAATGTAACCGCAGGTGCTGTTTAGCTTTACCCCGGCAGTCGTCTGTTGCAAATCGCTTTGCAACAGGGTGGCTTTGAAGCGTATTCATAAGGATGGACTGCCCGCGCTCTGGTGCCATCAGAAAGAGTAGCCACGAAAAGGTCTGCATCTCTCTCAAAAATGTAATTAAAAAATAAGCGCGCGCGACGATACCTCTAGTAGGCCCACACGATCAAGTGGGGCGGAACCAGGCCTGGAGGCCATAGAGGGGCCTAAAAAAAGGCTAGCCGTAAAGCAGCAACCACAGCAAACAGCGTCGGAAACAAAAAATAGAAGAAAGAATGCAAGGTAATCGCCCGAGGATTTGAACCTCTCATGCAGGAAGAATCATAAACGGTATTAGTAGGCTTAGCTTTAGTCGTTCTTCAAGTAAAACAACAATCGTGTAAATAGAAAGTTAAATTATCGAATGGACCTTCTAGTAGTAAGCTCAGCTTTAGCCGGGCGACGCTTCCAGTGAAACTAAAATCGTGTAACTGGCAAGCCACACGATCAAACGGGGTGCATATATAGACAAAAGTGAGTACCAACAGAAGCAAAACAAAAGAAACAGAAGTGGTGGCGCGATCCAATGGGCATCCTAGTAAATGGTGACGAAGTTGAATCGCTCAGGAATTAGAGCGCGATGAGTTGCGTGATCCAATTGGCATGGGTACACCTCATCGAAAGGAGGGAGTTCTCGTATAATCTCCACGATGCTGAAACAGCGCGATCAACGCACGCAATAAGAAGAGGCTTACAAAGAGGTGGGAACACAAAGGGCACGGCGAAAGGCCTCTCCACACAATGGGGGACCGCCAGCCTCGACTCCGAGAACGAGTGCACCGTTTTCCCAGCGTCTCCTGAAGAAGTAGTAGACGATTGCAAGATAAATCGAAAATAGCTTACTTGTGAAACGCAAAGCAGGAGATAGTCTCCTTGAAGATTTCCTGCGTGATCGAACATCTCCCAGCAAGCGCCCGCATATGGCGATAGAGAGAGGCCCTCACGAGGGAAATGTTCCACCTATGAGAAATAGTTTTGTTCACTTCGAAAGCAAAAGAACATAGAGAGAGGGAGAAGAGAAGAGTGCGGCGAAGAGAGAAGAAGAGAGACGGCGCGCACGCAACGCGAACGCGCACGCGTCCCCTCTCTATTGGCTGCGTGTGCCTACCGTAACCTAAGCGTGCAAAGCGGCTGATAGCAGACAAACAAGAGAGAACAGAGTAGACAGGGAAAAGAGAAAAGAGAGAATAGAGAAGGGAGAGAGGCGCAGAGAGACTACAAACGCAGAGAGATGAGAGAGAACAGAGCGGCGAGAGACGCAGAGAAGCGAGAGCAACGAGAGGCAAAAGAGCAACGAAACAAGAGAAGGGACAGAAACGGGGGAAACAATGAAGTGGAAAGGAGCGAGAAAAGAAACGAGAAAAGGGAAATAAAACTCACGATGGAACGCGTGTTGAACACATCCTCAGGCAGCACATGCGATGCGACGGAAAGTTCTGAGGTTCGACGACAACCCCACGGTATCCAAGGGGGATAGTCGCGACGTAGAGATCAGCGTCGACCTGAAGCAAGTTGGAGTTATTAAAGAAGTGAAGCAAAGATAGAAAAATAAGGAAAAAAAGTGAAAACGTACGAATACGGACTGCGCAGAGTAGTCAACGATAGTCCAGTTCGTCGCCTGCGCGGTCAAACTATCCATTGCACTCGACTCCATCAACCTTAAAGGTGGAATACGTGTTAAGGAGGATAGAAACTAAGCTAAAAACAAGTATACAGTAACGAATGCGTGCATAATTGGGCTGCCTCGCAGGGCAGCCTCGCACACGCAACTCTGGTATTCCTGGGCTAGTAGTAAGCTAGCGAACTGGCTAGTAGTTAACTCGCGAGTTAACTACTAGCCAGTTCACTAGTAAACTACTAGCCAGCTCGCTAGCTAGCTAGTGGCCACGGGGTCCGCTCACTAGTTTACTACTGGCCCTCTGATTCCCTCCCTTCCCATTACAGTGAGGTGTGGAAAGAAATGAATGCATAGCTTTATTCTCTTTTAGCATTCAAAGAATTACAACCGTGAACTGTGTATTCACAAATTGCAATCACATACAATTAATAAGGGTAGTAAAAGTAGTAAGATAAATTACGATGCAAAAAAGTGAATGTGAACTCAACAAATGAAGATACTACATAAACACACATCTCTATTAACCTCCTCCTCAGGCACCCCATACCCCCCTATCATGCTTCCCTCTCCTCCTCGTTGTTCGTCTCATCGTCATTCGATGAATACTCGGGCTTGAACCGAGGCGGGAATCGTGACACGTTCGCTCGTCTTTGGCAAAGGAAGAGGCCGAGTCCTCCGAGACACCTTCAAAGACTATGGGATTATGAGTATAAATACTACTCCCTCAAT
>LS836920.1:91347-105979 GCA_900490955.1 Micoletzkya japonica
TGTTTGAAACACTTGAAACAAGGCCATATCTCGGCTGGGAAAGGTCGTACAGAGTTCTGGTTGGAATTTTTGGAATTCTCAGGACGAGATCTACTTGTGTATCAAGTTTGGTGATGATTAGACAACTTTAAACCGGTTAAAACGGCTTTTATCTTAGAAATCCCGATAAATTCTCGCTATCCCAGTTCGAACCTCTCCAGTGCCACATTTTTACGTTTAAAAGGTCTTTAAACTTGAGGAATCGTTACCAAACTTGATACACAAATAGATCTCGTCCTGAGGATTCCAAAAATTCCAACCAGAACTCTGTACGACCTTTCCCAGCCGAGATATGGCCTTGTTTCAAGTGTTTCAAACACGGCCCACTATTTACTAACTTAACGGTAGGTCTCTGTCTACTAGGAATCTACTAACCGAAAGAGATGCGATCCTTCGCGTTTCGAGTGAGGAGACGGTAGAGGAGATGACGCAGATTGTCACTGCAGTACGAAGGAATATCCGGACGGAGATCACGGTGCTTCTCGTAGTACATCTTGAGGGCAGGAGGGGTTTGGGCCTGCAGAGAAGGGGGAGGGGCTGGGGTGAAGGGGAATGGGAATGACGGCTACTCACTTGGAAGGGAGCCTTCCCCACTAGACACTGGTAGAGGATCGTCCCGATAGACCAGAGATCGGCCTTCGCATCGTATTGAAGAGACATGATCACCTGAAACAGGAGAGGATTGCTATGCATTCCCTCGTCTTCCCTTTGAATAAGACGATAAACTGACCTCGGGTGCCATGTACATGGGGGACCCACACAGAGTGGCTGCCATCACCCCATCGTTCAGGAATCGAGCGAAGCCGAAATCAGCTAGCTGAATGGCTTGCTTAGTGAGTAGATGAGTAGCTACAGTGATAGTCTCCCTTTCCTCCCCCTTCTCTCTCAACACCCTCATTCCCCTTCGCTTCTCTCACCTTTACAATCAAGTCAGAAGCAGGAGGATTGTGTCTCTTGGTCGGATTACACAATAGAATATTCTGTGGTTTGAGATCCCGATGGACGATTCCCTTCTTGTTCATCGCGGCCATCGCAGCAGCTATATAGGATTCATCTTTCCCTTTCCATTTAGTCATTCGTTATATAGACAGCAAACAGATATAAAGTCTCTTCAAAAATACAAGGATGCATACCTATTTGGACTACGAAATGGTGTATTGTGTCCTCTTTGAGAGTTCCCTTCTGTTGAAGATAGTCAGCCAAATCCCCATTATTGCAGTATTCCATAACTAGGAAGACGTGGGTGGGAGTCTCAGTACATCTTAGGAGCGCAACCAGATTCTCGTGCTTTAGATGAGCCAATTCCTGTAATCACACAATTACTTTCACTTATAATCAAACAATTCTCCTGCTCCCCCATGCAAACGGGCACACAAGGTTAAACCTTGGACACACAAATAGGATCCTGTACACTCACCTTCAATATTTCGATTTCTTTCCGAAGCAAATTCTTCGACTTTTGAATATTCTTCTTCGCAATACACTTTATCGCCACGGGAACCTCGGGTTTCTGTAAATGTTCGTGCCCTTCTTCACTAGTCTCACTATGAATAAAGAGTGATTATTAGTGCCGTCAACAACAAAGAGAGAGTGACGACTCATCTCTCTCCGAGATATCAAATGTCCGGTCTCTCCCGAATACACTTCCCCTTCCCTATCCACTGTCCCTTCTCTTTCTTATTCCCCCAACCCCTTCATAAAAAGACACTTTCACTAGGTAAACAAATGCCCTAATTCATAATAACACTGGTTGAGATTCAGCTTTCCTACTCTCTCTTACTCAACACCTTTAATGACCACTGTGAGGCCCACTAAAAGCTGATAAGGAAATCGACGGTAACAAGCATCATGAATGTCAATATTACCAGGAAATGGAAGAAAAGCTCACATTGATGTATCTCCCCTTGTACACGACTGCGAAGGCACCATGCCCGATCATGTCCCTTCCATAATACTCGAATTCGTCGAATCTCTCCATTGCTTCTCTCCTACTTCTTGATGCTTCGCATGCGATCCTCAAAAGGAACATGATGAATGAACGAATGAGATTACACAATCAAATACAACCTCTACCTAGGTCAACAACTATTGGCAGTGTCGATTAATGCCAGGAGGTGCTAAGAAGGAGGAGGAGAGTTATAAACACATATGATAAGGGAGATGAGAGGATAGACGTTGAATGTGAGAAAGTACACACAAGAAGGAAATGAAGGAATGGAATGCACGTCGATACTAAAATGTGTCCCAAGAGAGCATATTGCTATTTGGAAAGGCGGCTTATCGATATTAGAAGAGTTATCGAAGTAAAGAGAGAAGGAAAGGGAATAGAGTGATAACAAGAGTACAGAGCAGGTAAAGGGAAAGGGGAGTACGGTTACGGGAAGTCAGCTGTCTCTCTCTACTCACTCTCACTCCCAATTCCCCGCTTAACGAGAATCGATGTCATACGGGCAAACTACCGTAGTGTGTCGTATTTTGATGCTCTTCCGTTTAGGACGCAGCTCATATTGAGCGTGCAAAAATGTTATTTGACCACCAAACGCGTTGATTTGAATTTTGCCGTTTAGAAAACAATATTGGTTTAAGATAGTTGCAAGTGCATTTTCATAAGCAATCACTAAGCTCAAAAACTAGCATTGTTTAATTAAAATATTTTTTCTAAAATATATTTACGGTAGAATTTAATTACTGTACTTTTAAGATGTCGATAGATCTATCGATAGACCATTTTCTCCCTTTTCGAAAAGTTTTTCCCGTTTTCATTCGCTCGTGAAGTGCATGTTTCCTGCAGCATAATGTACCGTCGTGGAGGCTACCAACGGTTCGTGTCTGCCTCGTCCTCCTCTTCCACTACCTCGAACGTCCCTTCATCCAGTTAGTCCTCTCACCACGCTTCTCCTTATTCATCCCCTCAGATATGAACAACGTCCCCCCTCCATCCTCCCTCACTCTTCCCAATGCTGCTGCGATTGCTGCAGGGGCAAGGGTTCCAATGGGGGGAATGGCTATGACTCCATCCCAGAGAGCAATGGCTGAACAGAGAGAGAAGGAAGAAGAGGTAACGGGGAAGGGATTCAACACAGCCTGTCCGCCTGTCTGATAAGTCTCGTGGCATTTTGCCAAATTCCCTATGCAAGTAACCATTGATTAGTCTAATTCCTATGCAAAGTAGCCATGACAAGAGAGAATGCTTCATTGGTGTATGGTTTTTTGAATCTACAGTAAGAAGAAATATGTTTACGGCTCTCACGCGCATCGGTAACCTCCAAGGTGCTTGTACACGCTGTGTTCGAGGGGATAAGGGAATTGCAGTTTATGAGTTTGGTATCGGGGGAGAAGAAGATAGAGAAGGAGCGGAGGAAGAGAATCTACGAAGACGAATATCTGGAGAAAGATGATAGTGACGAGGAAGGATACTCAAGGAGAGAGTCGAGGGATTCCAGACAAAGGTTGGTTATCGGCATACGTGGGCAAGGTCTGCCGGCAGCTTACCGCAGTGGTCCTCCCATATACTGCGCAGTTTAGCTACTATATTATTTTGCATTGAACTAACCAGTATTAGGAGAAGTTCTGCAGTAAGCTACCCAACCACGGTACCTGCAACCGTGCCCATCTATGAGTTATCGGGAGATGTAGACGTGTGATAGGTATATTGTAGTGAGAAAAAGAAGGAGAAGAAAGAGGAACCGGAAGAGGAAGAAGATGAGTTGGATGCATTTATGGCAGGCATCAACCAACAGGTTTATTCACTTTAATCCTTTCTCATCTTATCGACGTCTTTGATCATGTTACTCACATCTGAGCTTAATGAGTAGAAGCATAAAAGCACGTTTAGGCTGCTAAGGACAAAGCAGACGCTTTCGCTAAGGATAATAAGAGATTAACAGAGAACGAAGACGACGCGCAGGTTGGTCTCATTTATGTTGAGAACTAAGGAACGTAGCCGGACAGAAACAATAGGGCAGGTCCGATTATTGTCTTGAACGAAAAACAAATTTTGCTGGATACTGTAGCATTTTTGGCTTATTTTTGCTCTAAATTTGAAATTTTGCAAATTTCCAAGTCAAAGGTCCATTCCAAGCGACGGGTAGGGTCATCCGGCTGTGAGGAATGTCTCGCTTTAGAAGGAAAAGGATAAACTTGGTCTTGGAAGAGCCGATATCGATGAAGAGGACATGCAGGAGAGCTACTTCAGGTAGGATTGGGTCTTGAGAGGAGAGATAAGGGGTACTGTAGGAGGCGTTGAAGGGATATTTGAGGTTCTTGGAAGAGAAGAAAGCAGCAGAGGACAAGGAGGACGAGGATGTTTATGAGTATGACGATGACGGAAATATTATTTGGACGTGGAAGAAGGTGGCCTCTTATATATTTATATGCTGCAGTAAATGCCGTCATTGAATGGTCTCCTTTCAAATATGCTTCAAGTCCTTCTTCTACTACACCCATATAGTTATAATATCCATTATACTTGTGAATAGTTGCGTGAAGCATAGACTCGGTTGCTGTCTCCAGGTGATCGACCCTCTCCCTCCCATCGACCATTCCACCCTTTCCTATGCTCCATTCAACAAGAACTTCTACCTTGAACACGATGATATCAAGTACGAATCCCCTTCTTGGCCTCCTTTCCTTCCACTCTATTCGTCTTGTTCTTCGCAGGAATCTCAGTTATCTAGATGCCCAGAAGCTGCGTCTCAAATTGGGTCTCAAGGTAATATTTCCTTTCTTTTTTCCGTTCCGTGAGTATTCTCTCATTGCAGACTGCGGGTCACGGTATTCCGAAGCCCGTTGCTTCCTTCGCTCATTTCGGATTCGATGAGGGTTTGATGCATGAAATTCGAAAGAGCGAATACGAACATCCCACTCCCATCCAGGCACAGGTAACAACATGATATAGTTTAGAGTTCTCTTTTTGACGCTTTTCCTCGATTACGTTTCAGCGTTCATGCTCTGTAGGCATATCACGGTATTTATAGAGGTCTGAGACATAACCGAGAAAAAGCGTCAAAAAGAGAACCCTAATATAGTGGTATACGGTAGTCGACAATGAGCTAATGGCTTTATCGCTTCTATGCCATCTTTTGTCTAAACGTGTTAACCGATACTTTTTGACATTCCTTCTCTCTCAGAATTCCTTTGCCAAGTGTTTGTTGTGAGTATATCTTATGAACTTCCTTCAGTCGATTCCCTCTGCAATGAGTGGCCGTGATGTGCTTGGAATAGCCAAGACTGGATCTGGAAAGACCGCTGCTTACTTGTGGCCAGCTATCGTGCACATCATGGACCAGAAGGACCTCGAGGTACGGTAACTACAGTATCCTGTGAGGGTACGGTAGCTACAGTATCCTAAAGGGTTCCCTCAGGCAGGGGATGGTCCGATCGCTCTTGTGGTTGTTCCCACGAGAGAACTCGCTCTGCAAGTATACCAAGAAGCACGGAGATTCTGCAAGGCATACAATATCAATGTCATTTGTGCCTATGGAGGGGGGAGCAAATGGGAACAAAGCAATGAATTGCAAGGGGAAGGAGCCGAATTGGTCGTGTGCACTCCGGTGAGGTTCATTATTCATTTGGGGTATTGTAGAATGGAGGGATACGGTAGAGGAGAGCAGGAGAGGAGTGGGAGTAGAGGAGGTTACGGTAATATCTTCCAGGGACGAATAATCGATTTGGTCAAAATGGAAGCTACTAATTTCCGTCGTGTCACTTATTTGGTATTCGATGAAGCTGATCGAATGTTCGACATGGGATTCGGTTAGAAATTCTTTTTAAATTGCAATATCGTAGTAAATAGCGAGAGTTGTATAGTGATTGTTGAAACGTTTAGAAGCTCAAGTGAAGTCAGTATCGGACCATATCAGACCCGATAGACAATGTCTCATGTTCAGCGCGACGTTCAAGTCAAAGGTAAGAGAGAGATGCGATGAATGGAAGAGAAGGTTGACTGCAGGTGGAGAGACTAGCGAGGGATGCACTACACGACCCTATTAGAATCGTCCAGGGAGAGGTCAGACAGAGACGCTTATAATATTAGCCATCTTTTGGGACAGTGGAGGTCGTGGCTTATGTTGTCTACCTAATTGACTACTCGATAGTCTACTTGTAATGGTTGAAGGTGGGCGAAGCGAACGAAGATATCGATCAGCATATTGAACTACTGGCTTCGCAAGATGAAAAGTGGAAATGGCTTACGAGCAGACTCGTCCACTTCATCACACGTAGGTTTCCTCTCTTCGCTATTCATACTATTATTGGAGGAAAAGGAACGTTAAGAAATCTTTACAGCGCACTCCGCTAAATGCAGTGAAACTCTTTTGGCAAAATGCCAGGTTAGGCTAAAGTCCGGCTCCGGCTGAAGTTTTACGGTGGTTAGCGGAAAGAACTGCGCAGCTCTCTCAACGTTCGCTTTCCTTCAATAATACGTCAATACATCACCCCTGTGTCTCAGCAAGTTTGAACTTATGAGATTTAACTGACTGTCAACCAACGATTTTCAGTTGGGAAAGTGTTGATATTCGTAACGAAGAAGACGAATGCAGAGCTTCTTGCGAGTAAGCTCGTCAAGAGAGATTTCAAGTAAGTGACGGAGAAATGAGGGAAGGGACGAGGTTGATGATTACAGACTCGTTCTACTTCATGGGGACATGCTGCAACACGAAAGAAATGAACATCTCAAGGAATTCAGGGGAAAAGGATGTCAACTTCTAGTGGCAACTGATGTTGCGGGTACATACCAGTTGTCTCTAATGTCTATTCGTTGTTGTATTTAGCTCGTGGATTGGATATTCCTGAGATTCGAACAGTTATCAACTACGATATTGCAAGGGATATCGACACTCACGTACACAGAATTGGAAGAACTGGAAGAGCAGGTTAGTAAGTGAAGGGATGAGGTTAAAGGGCGGGTCCACGAGTTTCTCACCGTATTCTCTCTTCTCCTTATTCATTAGATCTCATTATCCTGATCGGGTATTCCACATCTTATGCAATTTCATTTGCAATCCGCGGAGTAGTGAAGGTGCAAACGGTAGTGCGCTTTGTACACTATTCGGATGTATCAGCTGTGAGATGATAGTTTTGTTTCATTGACAAAACGACCTGAAAAAATAGCAGAAAAGCTAAATTGCATATCAGGGTAGCCCGCAAATTAAACATTCTCGTGGGCCGAAAAAGGAAAAAGAGAAACGGGATTACAGGACAAAAGGGGACTGCATACACCCTTATGACTGAAGTTGACAAGGAAATGGCTGGCCATTACGTCAAGAATCTAGAGAGTGTTGGACAAGAGGTACTGTATATCGAGGGTTACGGTACTAAGTTATATTTTTTTGACTGTCATATGGGCGGACACAGCGTCCACACCTGTAGTAATAGCCAATCCAAATTTGCATTGAAGTACGGTAATTTTAATGATAGTCAAAAAAAAACAACATAGAACTGTGCACGCTGTTGCGGATCTTGGAATGTGTAAAGCTTATGAATGTACTGTATCTATAGGTCCCCCAACCGATCATGGACCTCGCTATGAAAAGCCAATGGTTTCGTGCCTCTCGCAAGGTTGATGGGACTCCCGTTCCTGTTCAAGGAGGGCCTGCAGCTAGATTCGGGTTGGGATACAAGCCGAAGACGAGGGTCGGAGGGACTGGCAAAGGTGAGGGGGGAAGGGGGGGAGAGAAGGGATAAGACCGTTCAAGGGAGACACATACTTACAGTCCACTTGAACCATATACTAACTATGATATACAGTTAGGATATGGTTAAAGTGATGGTTGATGCATACCTTTGCAGGAAAGGAACTCGACCCCCTCACAGCCAACCTTAGCAAGCCTTGTTCTAGTTCATCTCCCTCTATGGGTCCGGCTTCGTCTTCTCGACTGTCGATAGTGAAGACGTCCTTTAAGGTATGTACATCACAACATCACAACAGACTTCATTCATTCATTTATTCTTCTTGACCGGATGTACAGTAATCCCTGCAATCTTGTATTCAGTCGTCGTATCTCAACTCATTCCAACGTGCATCGGAGTCCTTAGCCCCTCCAGTCGCCTCAGATCCCCGTCCCGAATGGAAGAAGAAACTCGATGAACTCAATGCTAAGTTCACTGCACAAGCAGGTCACTCCCTCATTATTTTTTTCTATTCCTTATACAAAACCTTGAAACACTCTCATTAATCTTTCAGAGGCGAGTCAGAATGCATCAAGTCAAAATTCTGAAGACAAGAAAAGTCGATGGGGAAGTTGACTTGTGTGAACGGGTATCGTAATCTATTTATCCTTTCCATTCATAGTTCCCTGGATTGATTCAAGTACGAAATGATATAATTTATAAAAGCTTTGAGCAAGAAAGTTTACATACTCGATGAATTGCTGTACAAATGATTGTGAACAAAGTGAATATTATTATGATATAAGAGAGAGACCGCGTATCGAGGGATAGAAGAGAAATGATCACATTCACAATCGAGAGACTATTGGTTCAACCGGACGAAGACCCGTAAAGGCTTTCTGTAGTTGGGCTACTGTAGGAACTGCTGCTTTTTGAATGGAAGGACGGAGTTGGGGGGAGGGGTAGTCAGGGGTACGGTAGGAAGGGGGAGGGACGGAGGGAAGGGAAGGGGGGGGAGGGTTATCTAGAAGTTCTTTAGACGGGCTAGTAGTTCCTCCGTTGTGGGAGGTATTGGTTGTCGGTTCTTGTCTGGGATGGACTGAAGAGGCGGTCGATTCTTCTCTTGTTGAGGGGACAGAGAGTCCTTCGGGTTTACTTGCACCTGCAATGCATTATAGGCCGATCAGGGGAATACAAGAGTTCAGGGCGAGGTTACTCTACTGGTACCATAGCAAGGAATCTTTGCATGATTCTCTTCTTACTCCACAGTTTATGAAAGAACTGAAAGAGTTAAATCACTCAAGGAGGTATAAAGAAAGAAAGGTTAACACTCGAAATAAAAAGGCTAAGAAGTGGTAGTAAATAAGGAAGGAAAAGAATTAGTAAGGGAAGAGGGAGACTGTGAGTGTACCGTTCGCGTCTCCTCTCCCTTCCTTCGTATCCGAATAGTCTTCTCCTTCCCTTCCTCCCTCTCCTCCACCAGATCCCCCGATCTCGACCTTTGTCTATGCAACGCAGCCCGCCCTGTTCACACGTGTCAATACACAACTTCCATGGTTATACAGCCTCTTCTTCAATCTACCCTACATCTCTACGATACTAAGTAGACTTGGCAAGAGGTATATACCCTTGTAAGGTGGTGTTCTCTTCACTACATCACACTGCTACCCATCATCAGTATCAGTATCACACTGCTACCCTCATCAGTACTTTAGGGTCTCTTTTTGACGTTTTTTCTTAGTTATGTTTCAGACTTATATAAATACCATGACATGCCTACAGAACATGAAAACTGAAACATAACCGTGGAAAAGCGTCAAAAAGATAACCCTAATCTACTTATCTCCTAAGGAAGACTGGTTGGGGGTTGAGGGTATTGTCGGTCCTCGTATTCAAATTTTCATTCCGCGCATTCTTGATTGGACTTGCGTTATTTAGCATAAGTGCACAGCCAAAAGTGCAAGTAACCAACGGAAGACGGAATCATTACTGTCGGAACGCAAATTTGGATGCGAGGATCGACAATAGTAATGTAGAAGGGGACTGAAGACACACGTAAAGGGTGAAATGATAGGGAACGAAGAGTCCCAACTATCTAGCACTCATTGCAATCAATTTCTGGCTACTAAAGAGCTGCTACTCGAAACACGAATCAGGCCATTTGAATATATAACAAGAGTTCCGAGAAGCCTCCCTTCGGTATGGAAGTGCCCTCTACTCATCCGTGCGCACTCCTTTTTATATATCCGAAAGAAACGTTTCAACGGGTATCCAGGGGGGGGGGGAATTATGATGAATTTCACGTGTTTCTTCGAATGTAATAGGGCTGCGCAGGTGTGACCGCACTCCCATGACACAGTAACATTGAATGACCTACCTTGTCTTGTCCTGGGTACACCATTCACTCTCGCACTTCGCCCATTCGGGAAGAATCCAGCCATCATCAGATTATCCAATTCATCCAAGACTCCGACTGCATTCAGATCTAAAAGAATCAAAATGGGAGTGCAGAGTAGAAGAGATGGCGGGCTGGCCAAGAGGATACATCAATACTATGTGTTATAAGTCAATCTTTTAATATTACAGACAAGGAGATGCAATAGATGAATACGCATAGGGTACCTGTCTTGAGACTGGGAGTGCTGGGATTGTTATTCCTCGTTCCCTTCCCAACCCTCGCTTCTCTGTCCTTCTTCTCCTTCTTCTCTTTCGCTTCTTTCTCCTTCACCGCATCTTGCTTCTCCTTCTCCAACTCATTGTATGCATTCTGTAACAATCTCTTATCTTTCCCTATTCCATACCTCCCTTATCTAATAACAAAACTTATACAACTTCAAGCAAGTGTGTATGTAATTCGTCCCCTTCCTTCCCGGCCCATATATGTATATGTATATACAGTCCATTCCCCTCCTCACCTCATATTGTTCCTTGAATGTTTTCAAATCCGTGAATAACTGTTCCATTCCCAACTTCTTGGGGTCGAATGCATAATAGTTGTGCAAGGCTTTCCACGCTTCTTCCATCTTCTTGTGCAACTAAAGACAGCCTTTTACGGTGCAACAAACCCCACGAGCAGATAGTTATCCCTTTCATGTCTAATGAATCTCTTCCCCGAATGGGAAGGGTCGACTACAGTTTGCCAGGAAGTGACTAACAGTTTGTACAACGAGAGACTCGTGTTGTGCCGTGTCGAGGAATGGGGTCATCACTTGGACGAATCGATCGTTCTTCCCTTGGGGAGAGTAGTTCTTCAGGGCATTCTCCAACTAAAGCACCTCTTCCCATGCAGTACAAGTGAATAGGGATAGTCGCTTACCTTAGTCACACTGTTCTTGAGAAGATTAATCGACTTCACCATCTCATCAGGATTCACTCTCGCTGCAGCAGTCACGTGGTGCAATTCTTTCTGCCAGCATCAAAGATCAAAGATCAAAGATCATTCTCCGTACTTACCTGTACAAATCGTGCAGTCTCCGTTCCTCCAGTTGCCTGCATTTCTTGAATGAGCCAGTGAAGGAATGTATGATGGTTGTCCACATCCTTCGTGTCGATTAATCGTGTTAGTGATGTCAATTCAAAGGCATACGCCATCTAAAGGTTATAATAATGCCTTTATAATCCCTGATCTTCGATCTTTGATCTTTGATCTTTGATCCTTGATCAGAGCGCACCTCGAAGTTCTTCGTACTGCTGTGCATGAAGTTAGCAGAGAGCAAAAGCAGTTCGATGAATGTCTTGAGTCCCTTCGACTTTCGCACCTCTTCGCAAGCCTCTGTTACCGTACTCAATTCCTAGGACACAAATAAGGATAATCGAAGGAAAAAGAAGACAAACCGGCTTGATCTCATTGAGAATCTCACGCAGTCGCATCTTGAATATTATGAGATCCAACCGAAGAGGAAGAGCTTTAATCGAACCGAGAGTAGCAACGAACTGAATGAAGGGTACGGTAGATAGAGAGAAGAGATACGGTAGAAGAGGAAACCAGTGGGTACCTGTTCGCCCTCTGGCATTTCCTGGAATTGCTTGGTACCCGCGAGTTCGGCCAATTTGGTCATGACATCAACGGGTGGAAGAGCTGATCGAAGTTGTTGAAGGAGACCACAAGTCAGCACTTTCTCGTCCACCTCAATGGATACTGTACTCCGATTACTGTACGTGCGAGACTAGATCTCCTATCGATCTCGAGTCCGACCCCCAAATTTCCCTGGTTATGTTTCATGAATAACAGAAGGAAATTGTAACGTCTTATAAGCGATGAGTGAAACCTAACCCTGAAAAAATGGTATAATTTGATTAAATGGTTCCGATTCGGAGGTCTGTGACTAACTACCGTACACTTCGTTCAATGCTTTATCAGCGAACAAAGCTTTTGTTTGGCTAGTTGGAACACAGTTAAAATATCGGGTGGAGGGGTCATCTGTAATTGCACGCTAAGTACCTATTGTCATAGCGAAGTCGAGTGAATCTTTCGCCAAGCAAAGCCCACTCCTACAGTACTCTCTTACAGAAACCTCCCTCACCTCAAGCAATCCCTGTTTCCATGTAGTGTGTGACAGCTTAGCAGAGCCTTGCAGAATAGCTGAAAGTACGCATATCTACGCTACCGTATCACCTTGCCATCATATACAAGAATAGTAATAAAGTAATTACCCCTCCCGACAAATAATAAATGATAATAACGACCGTATCCCGTTCTAGTCTTATAATCTTAACCACCGCAATCATACGTGCGCAGCCCGATTTAGATATCCAAAGAAAACTCTTTGGTGTCCAGAGGGAATATTATGGTGAATTCCACGTGTTTCCGGCGCAGAATATATCATTTTTGCTGTATTTGGTTCAATTCTACTTGAAAAGAACGGGTATCCGATGACGTTTGAAGTGCGTTTGAAGTACGGGTGTCTAATAGAATCTAATTTAAAGGGATGACCACAATAGACCCCCCCTTCCATTCCCCCCTCCATTCCCTGCACTCACCCAAGGCCTGCAATACCTTGTCATCTTGAATGACAATAGGTCTCTTCTGCTTCTTCTTCCCCACATCAGCCGATACAATTCCCTTTGCAGTGTTATTCCCTCCTATTCGCGAACTCGCGAACTTCTCCTGTTAACGATAACAGTGAAGGGGAGAAAGTATTTTCTGATAAAAAAGCAGTTCAGACCAGATAAACAAGTGAAAGACCCTCTGATGGTTATATTTTTTTAAATAAAGTGTTCCGTCAGTTGTCATAATTCCTATTTATGGAGAGAGAGCGAAGCGGTATGAAGAAAGCATGGACAAAGTAGGAATGAGATTACGGAGGGAACAATTTACTCAAATACACTCTTCCTCTCATATATGTGTAACTACAACCATAACTGATCTATTACACTCCACTTTGCAGTTTCTAATTACATACCTTGAGATCTTTGAATCGTTTTTCACTCGCAAACTTGTCTTCATTTAAATGAGCCCACAATGTATCCTTCTGTAGTTGTTGCGGTTTGATCTGAATCCAAGCTCAGTTTCTTCCTTCCCTGCATAATTATTGACCAATACCCCGACACTCGTCACTACCGTACCTACATTCTCCACGTAATCCTTCCTTAACTATTCTTCCCTTACCGTAACCCAGTTGTTCTTTCTCATCGGGACATCCACTTCTCGCTTGGTCTTCTTCTTGAGGAATTCAGGTAAAGGGGGAGGTTGAGCGATGAAGGGAGGAGCTGAGTGGGAAGGGTATGCATATCTAACTGGGGAGGGGGGGGGTTAGTTACTCTGCTGATTAGAGAGACTACAACTAATAGGTAGGAATACTCAGTGGGTTGTTGTAAAGGGCCCCTCTGACCATCTCATTCATTTCTAGGTCCATCCCATTAACGCGCTGTTGGTTGATTGTGAGAGACAAGAGAGGGATGAAGAGACGCAGACAACGAGAGAAATCTTTTTTTCTCAACAACGGAACAGTTTCATGTTTTCTACATTTTGGTCGAAACTCAGGATACTCAGAGCTATCCAGCGATGTTTAAAAAGCATATGGTTAAAAAGTGCTCATTGTCAGAGGGGCCCTTTAATGAAATGTTTACCTCCTGGAGGTCGAGGCCCAGTGCCGGGTGGAGGTGGTGGAGGGGGAGGACCACCCATGATGGGAGGGGGAGGGGGAGGGGGAGGGCCCCCACCTTAAACAAACATTACTCTTTCTAAGCGGTACGGTAGCAATGCCTGACTAAGTATATTCAAAATAACATATTACAGACAAATGGCTTCTGAAATTATTATTAACGTGTCTTTTATAAGCAGGAAAACAATTTCTTTTAGCAAAGAAACGAGTATCAAGGTTCAGCCACTATCGTGACCTCAAGGAACTTCAAGAACAGTGTAATATTGAGTATAACAAAGCACGATGAATCTAGGCATCAGATTCTAATGATTCGTTATCTCAATATTCGCAATGTTGTAGAGATTCCGTGAGGAAACGAAGTCTAGATTTCATGCTTCACCTCATGAAAGAGAAGATTATATAGGCTACTAATTTCGCAAATCTTGTAAATCCTATCTACAATATCACATGCTTTTTCCGTTAAACAGCAAGCATTTCATGCAATGTCAATCAAAAAAACTCAAACAAGAAAGTAAATGTCCATGCATAATTTCTTGTAACATGCACTAATTGTTTCATTTGAAATTTCAACTAACATTGATATTTTCATCAAAACACAGTCGTTTTCCTTCTCACACCATATCCCATTAGTTAGTTAGATTCCCCACTCCCATCATATAATTGTTCCACAAGAATATATCCCAATTCAAAATGGACAAACCAAAAGAAAGCGGAGGTGGAGGAGGTCCTCCGGTAATAGGGGGGAGACCGTTCGAAGTGGGTAGGGGTGGTGGAGGAGGTCCTCCGGTAGTAGGGGGGAGACCGTTGGAAGTGGGTAGGGGTGGTGGAGGAGGTCCTCCGGTAGTAGGGGGGAGACCGTTCGAAGTGGGTAGGGGTGGTGG
>LS836920.1:111696-130113 GCA_900490955.1 Micoletzkya japonica
CCCATACTTCGGGTCGATGCCCACGTATGTTCCCACCTACCGTATCCCGCATCCGAAGAAATTTGGACCTACCACCCATACTTCGGGTCGATGCCCACGTATGTTCCCACCTACCGTATCCCGCATCCGAAGAAATTTGGACCTACCACCCATACTTCGGGTCGATGCCCACGTATGTTCCCACCTACCGTATCCCGCACTAACCTCATGGATTCATCGTTCATTCCCACAATTGAACTGTTCACAAGTGCTGTTGGAATCGCTGCAACTTCGGTCTGAAAATATTCCCAATATTTCATACTTTTTCCCTATCGCATAACTTCCAATCAGTCAGAGCATATATAGACATATATAGACGCGATTATCTGATCGCACGTTAGGATGGGTGTCTGCACTAGAAAATGTTAATGTAAAACGCTTGCTACGATTGCTACTCCTGAGTTTCGCTAATTATGCAATGGAGCTTGCAGAAATGTTCAGACACAAGCCCGTATGCGAGTCCTATTCAGAGCAATCCATGGAAAATGTGACGATACCATGATAAATGGCTAAATGGACAGTAATTGCGAGTATTTAGGCCTTGGATGCTGCATCGTCAGACTGACCAAGAGAGAGGAGCAGTTCTTGGATAGTTCGTCACTCCTCATCCTGTTCACTTCCTCGATTCTCCTTCTCACTTCTTCATCTTCCTCCGTCGATTCCACCGTCCCTCCCTGGAATCATCCAATCAATAACCCTTTCCTCTTTCAAACTACAAACTACAATCTCCCCCCCACCCGCAACCCCTACCTGTGCCATAGGAAGGCGTTCCCTCTTCTTTCCCTTCCCCAATCGTTTACTCACAAACATCTCAGCCCATTTCAGAGTCCCTCCCCCTCCATTCCTGGGACTCCTTCTCTCGTTGAATGCGTATACAGTATGCCTTTCTACCGTATTCCTCTTGAATGCTTCTCTCCTCCCGTCCCTCTTCTCCCCAGTCTCCTTCTTATCTCTTCCCTCTTCTTCCTCCCAATATCTTCTAGTTTTCCTCTTCACTTCCATCTCTCCACCTTCTTCATCGTTTGAAGACATTTCTAAGAGGAAATCAAAGGACAGACGGAGGAAAAATAGCTGTGATCAAGGAATGAAGGGAATGAAAGGGTTGAAGGGAGGGAGGAGACCAGGAGGAAGAACATGTGATAGGGTTAGAATGGAGGAGATGCTTATGACATAAGGAGATTGGGAATAATGGCAATATTGAAAGGGGAAGGGAATGAGACGAGAGAAGCAGTCATGTTATCTTAGACAGAGATCGGAGGAAATCATCCAGTTCAGGTGATCACATTCAATGCATTGGCTTCGCCGACACTTCGGTAGAATACAATTTTTAAATTAATAATCTAACTGAAATTTAACTGAGAGCATTAGAGACCAATATTAAAGAGAGAAAAAAGTACCTTTAGACCGTGGAGGTAGAGGTATTAAAAATAATATATTTGAGAGAGAGAAAAGTTTAACTTTTGAGCAGGATAAAACTTTATTTATTTGGTGGTGAAATGGTATGGAACCGATCAATGTTTTTGTGCATATTTGGCTGTGCTTATTATGACTCATTCAATGTAAAGAAACAGGCACAAATGGATAAAGGAAAGAACACAGAAGAGACGAAAAGGAAGAGGAATAATAAAGAAGGATTGAGCGGAGAGAAAAGAAGGGCACAGATCGCAAAAGGAGAGAGGGAGAATTGTAGGGAGATTGCAAATGAGTAAGATGTTAGGTGGACAAGGGGAGATTTGTGAATGAGGGAAGGAAGAGGGGAGAGGGGGAAGAAGAGAGGTAAAGAGAGTAAAAGAGAGAAGAGAAAGGGAGAGATCAAGAGAAGAGGCAGCAAAAGAGCCAACCGATAGCTCCGATCAAAACATATAATACCTATCGTGAACTGACTATCCAGTGCCTCTTTTCGCGCCATTTGCCCATTCAAATTCTCTCCTCTCTGTCTTTCCATTCCCTCCCTTTCCCTCTTACCCTCTCCTCCTCCTTACACCTTCTACCTCCACCCTCACTCTGACCTCGATTTAGTCAATGTTTTCATTCAACAACAGCTCCTTAACAAAGGAGGCAAACTTAACCAGTGGTATCTAGCAATGTGATAATGTTTATGAACATGGACCCTTGCATAAAGCATGCACTTCCCTCCTATTCTCACTTCACTTTCCCTTCCATTCTCACTCCTTATATGCAAACAAACTGTTAACACTATTGAAGAGGAACGTTTGAAGGGATGATAGTGATCGAGGGATGGAAGGGGAAGGGAGGGGAAGGGAGAGAGATACGAGGGAATAAAGAGAGAAGGGAGGGAAGAGGTGCAATACTAACAACAAATGATCGGGAAACCATCATTTCATCAAATCGGTCATTTGATCAACCTTGCATACAGTTTGTGTTGATGAGTTCGCCGATTTGATAAAACGTTCACTTCCCAAAATATGGCAAAATAAATAGGTGATGAAAGAGGTATGCGGATAAAGAAAACTCGTGATGAATATATAAAATGATGAGTGAAATGGGAAATGAATAAGAGGCATTGATTGATATAGTGAAAAGAAGGAATCGAGGCATTCGGAGGGAAATAGAGGGAGAGAAGGAGGGGAGAGAGAAAAGAGAGGTTGGAGGGAAGGGGGAGAGGGGAGAAAATGGCAAAGCGTGCACAACCATTCATAGACCCTATATAGACAGTTCTCTTCGATACTCAATTCCTTTCCAATGCAATCTAACCCCTCAATACTCCATTGTCTTCTCTGTAAAAGCATTCGTTATTAACTACTCCTGTCAGTGATGATCTCAAAGGGTCCCACAGCCTATTTTTAACAATAGTCTTTCTTTACGTCATGGTATGAGTCAGAGCACGTAGGTTCTAGGTTTCAGACATTCCCATTATCAAATTTTGCTTTTGAGCTTCACTATTGCGCTTGTAATAACGATTCTCGGAACGCAAAGTGAGGAGAGCGAAACAATAAAACAACGCGATCCCGCAATAACAAAGAGTTGAAATGGAAGACAGATAGCCTGTTTATACTAGCCATATATGAACAGTAACCCGTGATACAAGTATTCAGATGAATTGACCCATAAATAATAATAGAAATAACCGAATCTTGGAATACAGAAAAATGAAAGAAAAGGAGTGCTGAGCGTATCACCAGCAATATATAGTGTGTAGGAGGAAAAGTGAATCATTTACTTTCGAGAATTTGCGCGTCTATATCTTTCACTTTTGACAGCAGAAATATATCGTTCATATATTTCCGCTGTCAAAAGTGGTCATCGTTACAAAAATTTGAACTACCATGCTTGTATAGTGCAGGCACTCATCTTAATCAGTAATTGGCTGTAATTTACGGGGTAGAACCCCTCCGCCCGCAGGCTACTGTTTACCATTAAATTACCCGTACAGCAGTACGAAACACCGCTGTACTAAATTCTCAATTTACATGGCTACCCTACCGCATCTGGAAAATGACCCTTACCGTGAAAATAATTTGAAGTATGAGTATTTATCTCCTGATTAGACTATCCTGCCATAGATATACGTAGGCAACGTTCCCAATCAAACTTTGAACAACGGGCCTATACGCAATCGTCAATTATCAAGTATACGGATACTAAGCTTATTTTGGTGCAGTAAGCTAGCCAACGGCAAAGAAGCAACCACCTACACATGTGGTTGGCAAATTTCGTTTTTTTTCATTATCTATTATATTATTGGACTGCGCATTTTCACTTACAGCAAAAAGACATGAGCTGCGGGGAAGAATAGAAAAAAGATAAGGAAAATAAGAATGCGAGAGGGAATAGAAGAGAAGAGGATGAGACTAGTCAATAGACATAGCAGCTGATAGAGAAGACAAGAGAAGAAGACTTCGATCACTCCATTATCCCCCTTTACTTATATCGATGGGTATTACTCACTCTCCTCATCTCTCACAATCCCTTGTCCCTTCCCACTCCCCCCTACCATACCTACAGTACCCCCCCATCACTACAGTAACCCACCTTCGTCAGATGAGGAATATTCGCGTATTTCGCTTCCTTGTCCTTTTCCTTGGACCGATCCTTCTTCTTTCCTCCAAACATTGCCTGCAATGAATTGATTAGTGAACAATAAATGAAAAGCGGAAAGTGAGAAGTAATTAAGAAGTAATTAAGAAGAAGAAGAATGTCAGATGATGTAATGATATGCCCTAGAAGAATGAGAATTCTTCTGCGAAGAAAAATGGAGAATTTCGATTGGCATTTCACTCGTCTTTTGTTGCTACCCTCTACACGTGGCGTGCTTTCCCGATGATATTTCGATCATGGGTGGTAGCAAGCAATACACAAATTGCAAACCACCAAGCCTTCTAATTGGTCCTTAGATAAAAAAACCTTAGATGGCACAGATACTTGAACCTGCCAACACAAGGGCGAGTCAAGCTAACCTCTATTGGAGTCGACAAGAAAAGCATGCGATGCCCTCTTATGCCAAATGAATATTGATCAGAGAGGGAACAGAGAGTGAAAAGAGAGGAGAAGAGAACATAAGCGCATTTGATATGGAGTGTATTGAAGAGAGAGATCAACTAGAAATGAGATATGGATGAGTACTTTGAATGATGAGGGAAGTGTAGGCAGAGAGGGAGTGGAAGTGGTCGATTGAGGGTCCAGAAGGGGGTTGGGGGGAGCATCATGGAAGGGGGTAGGGGTGAGTGGAGGGGAAGGAGGGGGGAAAGGGGGGGATCGGGGGTACAAGGAAGACAAGAAGACCCCCATGTCTACTGACTGGTACACTCATTCCTTCCCTTCCCTTCTTCTCATCATGCTTTTCATTTGTCTCATTTCTCGCCCTTTCCTCCCTTCTGAATACCATCAGCACCATTACTCATCTTAAATCTTCTACATATTCTAAAACAAAAGCATAGGAGAGGACCCAACTGCTCAGGGAACTCAACTGAGGAAAGTTAGAAGGCATTTCGGGAAAAGATATCAACATGAATCATACAAAACAAGGGCGTAATAGGATACTGCCTAAGGAGAGAGTTGAGATGTCATAAGATGAATATGAAAAGAATAAGCGCAGCTTACATAGTTGATCATCCTCACAGCCCTCCTCAGATCCTTCCTTGGTCTATTTTCCGTATCGTCTCCTCTCACAAACAGTCCATAAGGGTCATCATCGTCCTTCATTTCCATTCTCCTCCTTATGAATAGTCCCTCCTTCTCTTCTTTCCTTCTCCAATCGTCCTTCTTCTCAATATTCTTCATCGTATCGTATTCTCCCTCCGAGTTCTTCTTTTCCTTCGAAATCTTCCTACTTTCCGTCGCGATTCCACTGTCATCAGAAGACTGGACTGAGCGTGGGGAATGCAAGGGAGGAGAAGAGGAAGAGGAGGAGTCATCGATGGAGATACAAGTGACGAGTGCATTCCGAGCCATGAGGGACACTATCCAAGAGACTGTTACAATCGACTGATTTGCTGACCCCAAAGCAATTACCGACTATCTCTTCAAGCGAGCTTGAACTAATTTCAAGAGAGCAGCAGTATTCTCATTCACTTTTCCAGTGAAAGCGAAGGATAGTAAAGAAGTAAGAGGGGAAGTGTACGGGGAAGAGACGATATGCGATTAATAAGGCCATAGAGTATCACTCATCACTCTCTCCTTCTACGGGAATCTGAGAAGGCAAGAAAGTGAATGGAAGGGGAGGACCTTGAAGACGGTGGTTCCGGACCGGCACTTCGATGGAGGGTCGTCATCCGTATCCATCGGATATCGAACGATAACACAGCCTGAATAGTGTGAAATAAACACATTAAACATAATAAATTAACAATAACTTTTAAAATTTAAAAGAAAACATTTTTACCCATTGATCGATAATTTTACATTTGTAACAGTACCCAAAACAATCTTCCCTCTCGGACCAAATGTTTAATTCAAATTATTAAGATTTACATTTTATTAATTTATGTTTTGGTGTTTCCCTATTTTTCATAAATATTTTAATGAATGTCTCAATGTATCTCAATAAATATACCTTTTTATATCCAAATCTCAACATAAGTACAAGTGAATATTGGAACCCGCAACAAATTGTAGATAAGTGAGGTGTATTGAGCAATAGCGGCCATGCAATAACACATATGCTTGGTAAGGGCAAGAAATACAGCTAAATACAATAGGATATCTAGACAAGCTTCTCTGGACGAGTTCCCATTGTTATTCGGAGAGATAAGACATCTTGGATCTGAAACGATTAATTAGGTACTTCGTAAATCGATAGATCACAGCATTCCGCCCGGTGAAGAATGTGTCTAATAGCGAATTGACCAATATTTTTAAATTTTCTCAAGAATAAATGAATGAACCAATTTACACCAAATGTTCGGAGCTTGTTGAGTTCATAGTGGTGAACTTAAGTTTTTAAATTCATAAATATTCGATGATTGGTTCGCCTACAGGATCGGATCACAGCATTCCAAGCGTTCTAATAGCGAATAGCGGTTTCCGCGCATAGGATCCGATCCTATAGGCGAACCAGGGAACGAAAAATTATGAATTTAAAATCTTAAGTTCGTCTCTAAGAATTCTAAACCCTCCGAAAATTTGGTGTAGTTGGGTCTAACCACTCTTGAGAAAATTCAAAAACAGTGGTAAATTCGCTATTAGACACATTCTTTACCGGGCAGAACGCTGTGGGATCCTATGCGCGAAAACCGCCATTCGCTATTATGACGCTTGGAATGCTGTGAGATGAACGTTGAGTGTTGTAATCAAGGTGAAAAATAATGTCTCTTACATTGATCATGTTGTAATGAATCCTTTCTTCAATATCTCTCAATCGTCTTAGTTCTTGCTCGTGTTCGTATCTATTTTCACTATTCTTCGATCTTTTCTCTTTCTTCTCGATCAATCCTTAAAGGGCACTTCACACAATATTTACTCTTTGCATATTTTTACATAATTGCTTTCAATGTCCTGAGTTTCCTAGTTTTTTTTTTTAAATTTAAATCTTTGCCGTTGCACAGAAAATCTGTGCAAAGATTTTTCTCGTTATCTGCGTCTCTTCAATCCTCTCTTCTCTCTCACAATTAATTAGCTGCTCGCTAATTGGTTGTCTCTGGAAATGAATGAGATAGCCAGAAGGACCCTTTAACACAAATTGCAAACTTCTAATTCCCGTATCTCTTGATATTATCTACCGTAACCTGTGAACTACTCACTTCGAATATCTTCGCAATGCATAGTGCACATTTGAATAGCTTCGTCGTCGGTCATTTCAGCGTATTCAAGACATAATTGTGAGAAGCGAAGGGCGACAATGTATCGTTGCTCATCGGATGTTGACAGTGAGGGGAAGAGAAGTCGGAATCGGTGCTCAATTCGATATTTCCATCCACCATCAACCTCAGGTAAAGGTAACACTCCATTTTCTGATAAGCGATTTTTGGTTAACAGTTAAAATATTCTTATTAAAACGATACGTGATATATGGTAAAAGTTGTAACCTTGGCTTCCTTGAAGTGTCGGTCTAAATTAGAGATGTAATCAGAGAATCGCATGGTTGAGTACACCCAGGAAATGAAGGAAGACAATTCATTGACGAACGAAGACTCCTTATCGGTTACTGAATAAAGAAAACTGCTACCTACACTGTACATTTCTTTGTCCCACGAAAAAATTCGTAATTGAGATATTCGTTCGAAACATTGCAAGATGGGCTAGACAACCAGGTGAGAAAAAATCCCGATTCGAAACGGCTCTCTAGGCGTCTGTACGGCCATCTGAATGTGCGGCATACGGTATATCTCGCGGGGTAGTTTGTAGTCTAGACCGCCTATCTAAATAACCCCTGGCAATGCCTGCTCGCTCTCGCTCTCCGTGGAGCAGGGAGGGAAGAGCAAGGGAAGTGGAGAAGGTGTGTGGATGTGAGAGTATTGGAGATCAGGCAATGCCACTGGGTATATTGGGAGAGAGGAATGCTTGGTTGAAACTGCGAACTACCCCGCGAGATTTACCGTATCTCGCACATTCAGATGGCCATACTGAGGCATAGAGGGCCGTTTCGAAGCGGGATATTTTTCTCATCTGGTTATCTGGCCCATATTACATTCTTTGGAACGAATAACTCAATTTTTTTCGTGGGACATTTCCTTTAATACTAATCCGTCCTAAGGAAACGGGATAATATTGACTACCTTCTAATATCCCCCTCTCCTCTCCTCTCCTCTCCTCTTTCTCTTCTCTTCTCTTCTCACTCCCCTTCTCATTTCACTCGCTTCTCGTGTTTTCAGTAATTCTTTGCTCACACACACACACGTTTGTGTTGACCAGCCTGTGCCCAACCAGTCTTCCTACTATCACCCCCTCCCCCCTCCCTTTCCATCTCTCCTTCCCAATCTGTGCCTATGAACACCGTCAACTCCCAACTTCTTCTCTTCCATACAATTTGTATCCGTTGTTCTTCGCAAGATGTTTACATAGAGAAGGCAACGATCGATGACTAAGTAACCTCTTGAACGGATTGACTTAGAGAAGGAGAGAAGATGGGTTGGAGGGGGGGGGGGGGGGTTGTGGAGATACAAGGGGAATAGACTGACCAGCAGAATGGGGAAGAAAAGTGAGTAGTTGGTCGATGGTCTCGAGTGCATCTTCAATACAGCGAAGACGTCGCTTTCTGAATTCGTTCTCATTTCATGAACAGAAAAAACAGCGAATTTTCCAGCAGAAAACAAGTTTTCTAATGGGCTATAGGGATTACAGGTACAGGTGATTAAAAAGGACCCCTCTGACGATCTCATTCATTTCTGGGTACAACCAATTAACGTGCGGTTGTTTGATTGTGAGAGAAAGAGCGAAATGAAGAGACGCAGGAAACGAGAGAAATCTTTGCACAGCTTTTTCTAAGGAACGGGGAAGTTTCATGTTTTCTGCATTAGGGTCGAAACTCAGGACACTGAGAGCTATCCAATGATGTCGAAAAAGCATGTGGTCAAAAAGTGGTCGGAGGGGCCTTTAAATAACTTTAAAGGGCCCCTCCAGGCAATATCTACCATATGATTTTTTTGAGATCATTGGATAGCTCTCAATATCCTGAGTCCCATGCTCTCTCCTTTTTAGTTGAAACTTCGCCGTTACTGAGAAAAAGCTGTGCAAAGATTTCTCTCGTTGTCTGCGTCTCTTCATTCCTCTCTTGTCTCTCGCAATTAATCAACAGCTCTTAATTGGTTATCTCTTGAAATGAATGAGATGGTTAGAGGGACCCTTTAACTATATATTGTTGTATACATGTTGGCTCACTGTCAGTGTAGGTACCTTGTGTCTATAGAAGTACGATTGTAGAGAGTACAATTGTACAAGACAGTCAACACTAAACTAATCCCCCCGTACTGTTTAGTATACTATTTACACTCGTTGTAATCTGTCTTTAGAATAGCAATGGAACTGAGTGACTCGAGAGAGTCTCGAAGAGAAATGTCCTCTTTCCGACCTCTCCTTGGGATGCAAAAGGTGCTCCGTTCCCCTTCTTTTGCTATCTTCAGATTCTCGAAGGTATTCATGAAGATTCGCATGAGAACACTACATAATGGCCGGAATTGATAGGAAAGATAAACGTAGGTGAACTCGGCGAATTCAACATAAAATTTCTCACTTCTTTTCTTAATTTTTTTGCAGCAATCTTTTCATACTAAGCCTGAAGACAGTTTGACTGAGAAGGCGATTGGTTTGCTCTTTCACCCAGTCACCCAGGGAACCCTTCTCCCTCTAACCTCGTAGATGCTTCATTGAAGTTCTCCCTCGCTTCTCTCCTTGTCTCTTGCACATCTTCCGGTGAAGGTCTAGGTGTCACATTTTTTTGTTTAGCCATTGCTGAGGAAATTCAAAAACAGTGGTCAATTCGCTATTAGACAGATTCTTCACCGGGCGGAATGCTGTGAGTTGCTCTATGTATAATTATTTTTGAATGAGAGAGGTAACTCACTTGACACCTGTACTCTTCATTCCTTTGAAGATTCGCGCATTGTATGATAATCGTCGATTGTCCTGGATGATGAATTTATTTAAAATATTATAAATAAGAATAGAAATAAGATAGATAATGAAGAGGGGAAATGAACCTTGTGGGCGAGGACTCGAGGAGATGAACTAGTTGAGGAGATAAGGGAATCGGAGGAAGAGGAGACATGCGAGGAGTGAGTCATGGCTGGAAGAGGAATAGAGGGGGAGGGGGTGGAGGGTGGATGGGGGAAGGTGGTAGTGGAAGGAAGGGCAACGAAAGTCACTCACGACTTGCCAGTCCCGAATCCAATTCGAAGAGAGATTGACGATGCGACTTCTCTTGTATCACGTGCAGCATCTGCAGTCATCATGGTTGGAACACTCGGTTATTGGCGGAACGATTTTAATCTTTATTTAAAAATGGAGGGACGAGAGGAACACGCAAAGCACTTGTTCTACTTCATCTCATTAATCACTTTCAACCTTGAGTCAGAAGAGAACGACGCATCGTTGCTTAACAAATAAATAGACAGTATTATGACGATCAATAAAGAGTTATGATCAATAAGAGTACGTAGATAAGGACAAGAAGAGAATGGACAGCGATCAAGCGATAGAGGGAAGGTGCCGAGGAAATGATGACTGTCCTTCTGGCTAGATTACTCATACTTGCGCATGCTCTCTTAACTCGTTGAATACTAAGGGCGAATCTGTAAAACTATCGAAGAATGAATGACATGAAGAAAAGAACGAATGCAGACGATTGTTATAGTGGGAAGAGAGAATGGAACGACTTCTTGTGGGAGAAAGAAGAGAATGAGATACTTGTGATGGGATGGGAGGGATGGACAGGGATGAATGGTGGGAGGGTATGATAAGAGAGTATTGAGAGGGGGAGGGGGACAGTGGGAGGAGAGGTGATGGAATGTTGGCAGATAACACACTCTCCCTTGTAGGCAACTGCAGCTACGAGACTAAGGCTTACGAGGACACTAAGAGGGTTGAGACACAACTTACCTCTCCCTACTCTCCCTCCCCCTCCTTCCCTCCGTTCTCTCCCCCCTCCTTTTCTTCTCGTAGTTAGTCAACTACTCACGCAACACCTCCTCTTATCTGCTAACAAAGTAAAGAAGAAGAGATTGGGGGATAAGAGTGTAATGGGGAGCATGAGAGATGGATTACAGGGAATCAAGGGATCAACGAGACTCAACCAATAATTAATAAAGGCTAATTACCACTTCCTCACTACTATTTCATCGTCCAGTATCAGATAGGAATGAGACAACCAATGGATCATCAGATGCATTTCAGTCAACATCTGCTTTATTTGTATTCGTAAGTACATTCACGCTGACTTTCTTCGTATGCTCAGCTAGTTATTGAGTCGCTACAAGATTCCCTAAAGGTCGATAAATTCGATTACCTTTAACTGCTTCATCTGAACATCCTTGAGCTCGACTACAAATCTTATTACTTTCTACCTTGAACAAAGGGGAAATATAAGTGAGAACACCAATTATCTTGTCTCTAGTTTTTGAAGATTGAGAGGAAAGGTCAAGTTATGAATGAAGTTGAAGACAGTCAAGAGTGGTAGGGAGGAATGAGAAGGAAAGAATAGAGCAAGATTACGAGGGAATTGTGAGGGGGAGAGAATTACGAGGGAATTGCGAGAGAATGAAGGGTGTTGGAGGCACGGAATGGGAAAAGTCGTCGAAAGAAGGGATAAGAAGGATTGGAATCAACTACGATGAGATACAAACAACGGAGTTGTTCACGGAAGAAAGACAATAGAGGGGGAGAGGGGGAGGGCGATAGAGAGTCAGAGGGGACTGTGTTCCCTCGAGTGGGGTGAAGAGGAAGTTGAAGTGAATGAGAATAATGAAGACAACGAAGAAAAAGATGAGAGACATTGACATTGAGACTGTTAATTGCAAGGTGAACGGGAGAAGGAAGATTACGAGTGAATGGGGAGGGGAGGGACAGAGAGGGAGAGGGGAGGGAAAGAGGAGGAGAGGGAAGGAGGATAAACTGTTGCTGTGTATTACAGGGGGGATTACAATCTCTCCCGTATATGGAGTAAGAATCCCAATGAGTGAATCAAAGAACAGTTCCATGCACCTTCAGTACTCCGCGGATGGTTATTGAAATAGCATAAGATTCGGAATACCCGATCAGGATGATTAGATCAACTGAATGATGTAAATATCAAACATTTCCAGAAACTCGTGGTCTGGCTCCTTTAAACTTCTCTTTACTCGTAATGTGATATAAATTTAGAAAACAAGTCGAATGCTCGTAAATATTGCTTAAATTAGTTGCAGAACCCACCAAAGATTGCTAGATTTGAATATTTATGTCGTCGATTGGTGTGCCCTCCTAGTCTAGATAGGACACACTAGAAAGCCCTCATTCCCTTCATTTCATCCTTCGTATAGAATCCATTTTCCTTGACATTTCGGTGTGACTTGTACCATACAAAGTCATTCGAGTCTTCATCCTTTTGCCACTCCCCATACTCTTCCTGAACATTGTATGCTCCTGCTCTTCCAAATAGAGCTATTTATACACTGTACCTTCAATACTTGTTGTACATTACAGGGAATCCAGAATAAAGTTTCCAGCAGTATCGCAGTGCATAATTCATCAATCCTCAACAATTCCACGATTTTCTACGTCCATATTCTCGACATTCTCGATATGAGTTGGATAATGATTGAATTGTCACCGTGGATAAGTCCATTTGTATTTCTTCCTTTCATACCACGCAAGTCCTCCCACCCACGACTCATTCTCATTTGTATACAGAAAGAATATGTCGATGTTCACTTTCGAATTCTTCTTCGAAGTCATCGAAAGTTCGTAAGAATCATCGGGCTGGAGTGTAATTATAGAAGTCTATTATACAAATTTGTGAATTCCACACTCTTTCATACCTTTCCATACACGCGAAATAGGTGAAAGGGAGATCTTTTGCCTTCGAGAGTTGACCGAAGTCTGGCTGAATGAATCGGGTGGATTAGTGAGTTGAATATTATCTCACGTGAATATTCAGAGGAAAGAAGGAAGAAGTCAATATCTGTTGTGTGAGGAATGAAGGAGCACTCTCGATACCAACCTCAACTATTCAAACTAAATATTCAAAGAATCAATAGTCTCAAATAGGAAAGAAATCTCTCTTTTTTTCTCTCTGGCTACTAAATAGTACTTATACGGGCATCGTTATTCAGTTTCCCGAAGCACTATGATATATACTAGCCTCCGCGCTAATACCTATAGTATACTAGCAAGTATGCAAAATATTAGTGGAAATCGCCAGTATACTGCTAGTCAGAGAATATCAGAGATGTTCTTTTCTTTCAGATTACCTATTATACTAAGAAAATAAAGGAATTACCAAGTAGAGTTCCTCCTGCGAGAATAAGATGTGCATCAAAAGGAAAGAGGATATCCCGCAGAAGCCTCATTTCATCTATGAAAGTAACAGGGATCTTCCTCTCCGGAGACGTTCGATTCATCTCAATACCATAGTTTGGTAGGGCTTTTATCGATTAGATCTCATTTTCCGTCCGTATATGGTTTTCCCTAGTGTTTATCTGGTTGATGAAGAGCATACATACTCGTTGATATGTACATTCGATACTTGTTCCTATTCTCCATTCTCGTATGAATCTCTCCATATTAGCAGGAAGCGAAACGTGTGAATAAGCAAGAGTCTCGAATCTGAATGGTCTCCTTCTCCTTCATTGCTTCCCTTCACTTCCTCACGGAGTCATTCTTCGTGTCTCATAGTCTCCCTCAAACGACCAATAATCCTTCTCTTTCTTCCAATAAAATAGAGAAATGTTCACATTCTTATCCCTCGCTTCGCCCACCTTTACATATTCTATTAGTTCAAAACGTATGCAATAATTCCGCACCTCGACTAAAAGTTGTTTGTTCCCTCTAAACTCATAGGAAACAGCAATAGAAATATTGTTGATGATTGGACAAGAATGGGATGGAGACAGGAATGGTTCGTCGATTATGAGGTAAGGGACACTTAGGAGATCGGAGGGCAGACATTTACCCTGAATAATATGAATATTTATCTAGGCGGTCAGCGATACTTATATATTATATATATATATATATATATATATATATATATATATATATATATATATATATATATATATATATATATATATATATATATATATATATATATATATATATATATATATATATATATATATATTCTGACTTGATAGACTTGTTGGTAGGTACACACCTTATTGTATAGTACAGTGTGAAATGATAGTGAAGAATAGTGTGAGATGAAGGGATGGAAGGAAAAGAAGAGGAAGAAAATAAGGGGAATGAAGATGAGGGTGTATAGGTGGCATAGACGTCGTGTTACCATACGACTTGAAGTGTTCACTCAGCCTCTCAATCCTCAATATTTGAAAATTATAAAATGTAAATCTGCGAGTAATCTTGTTTTGTCCCCAGATGATCAGGATAATGAATAAGTTAAACCATTTACCTCGAGAGAAATGGATGAAAAACTCTCCTTGAGGAAAGAAATGACGAAAGTGAACATTCGTTCACGATCGGCGAATGTTCAGACAAACTCAGAATATTATAGGGTCCCTCCAACCATCTCATTCATTTCAAGAGATAACCAATTAAGAGCGGTTGATTGATTGTGAGAGACAAGAGAGGAATGAAGACACGCAGACAGCGAGAGAAATCTTTGCACAGTTTTTTCTCAGCAATTTTTTCAACTAAAAAGGAGAGAGTATGAGACTCAGGACATTGAGAGCTATCCAGTGATGTCAAAAAATGCATATGTTAAATATTGCCTGGAGAGGCCCTTTAATGTTCACTTCGCCTAATGTTTGCCCCTCCCCCCCCCCCCGTCGAGAAAGGGCAAATGTTCATAATCACATTATTGTTCATTTTCCCAACCCTAATTTAAATACTTTTTTTCAATATTTACGTGTTCGCAAAATATAGTAAGATTATTGGTAAAAGCTTTTTTTATTTTTGGTATGAGTGAAATTTACTTCATACGATTTCTCATTACAAAAAGCGAAAAGTCTCCTGCTAATCTTTTAGGTAACGCTGTTTGGTAACTTATTCTGTTTTATACCCATTTCTTAAAAAATATTCTCTCAATCTACGGCCATTACTTCCGTAATAAAAAAACGTGCAAATAAAAATAATTATTCCTTCGAATATATTTCCTTCGAAAATATTAATACCACTGTTTACATTTTTAAAAAGTTTGCTCACTTGCCATGTAAGTAGAACTATTATTTATATGAAGTCGTAGTAATCGAATAAAAGAATGCTGAAGAGAAGAGAAGATTATTTCAAAATGTTCAGATTAGTAAACACAACAGTGCAAACGTCAAGTGAACGCGATGCCGGAAAATAACCCTGATTTCGGTAGGAACTCCCGCACTGAAACATTGACAGTGTGTGATAACAATAGGAGAATCAATCATTGAGTTGAACCGAGATGACAAGATTGTAGGGAAAGGACAGATGGAGTGATATAGAAAGATCACAAGAAACATGACCTGTATTGTCACAATGTTCTGACAACAGTGCAAATGTTAAGCGAACGAGATGCCGAAAAATAACCCTGATTTCGGTTGGAACTCTCGCACGGAAAACACCGTACCCTAAACATTTTGTCTCGTTCGCTTAACATTTAGAACATTGTGTTGTCATCATGGATGAAATGCAAGCCAAGGTTTCTCTTGATAAGACTAATATCAAAGCAATACATACATACATTTTACCCATACTGAACATAAAAAACTTTTGCTAGACGAATATCGTATACAGAACATGAATATATAGCGGATGTTGCGAAGAGAAATGGTAGAGGATGACACAGAAGAAGGGCACGATTCGATGACGCTTGTGCATGTTGACATAGCGAGACTTCCATGGGACAAGCATCCATCTCATGCTATTTGCCATTCAACCAATACATAAAAGGGCCCCGAACTACAGTGCGACTATCGAGTCATTTCGAGTTATGGAGCGCTCAATAAGCTCGACAAAAGGGAATGGGATCTCATTCATGCTTCCATCCATGACCGAAAACGGATTGGAAATAAAAAAAATAAAATTAAACCCACTTTCGTTTGCAACTGATGGGCTATGCAAATGCTTCTTTTGCGTTCAATCCGACCGTCCGCATCCACTGAGAGAGGCAGGAATGAATCCCATTCTCCATTATCACTCGTCATCGAGCGTTCGATTTCGTCTCACTCTACGCCCCGAACTAGAGTTCATTCTTCGCGTGCATCAGGAATCAATTTCGGCGGGTGTTCGGAAAGTAGTAGATTACCAGGTTTGGGAGGGTATTTTTAACTAAACATAATATACGTACTAAGGGCAGATGATGGGAGGAAATAAGAAAGGAATGAGTAGAAGAGAAAGGCAGGGAATGGACGGAAAGGCAATACTTGGTAGACATGAAATAGGATACGACTCTCCCCGTCCCTTCTTTGAATTCATTTACTCTCTTCTACAATGCATGACTTTCGCTCATTCTCTCATATGCATCTGTGTACTCCAATACATACTCTTACAATTAGTGCCATTCGATTTATTCAAAGAAATATATTACCAGTGGTCGTGATGAGATACTTGGAAAGGAACAACAATAAGAACAACAACAAAAGAACGATTGAGAAAGTTAATTAATTATGATCGGGAATAAGTTAACTGGGAAGAATAAGGTGCAGGTTGATAGAAGGATGAGAGAGGGGAAGACGATCAATCATTCCTCCATTCGAATACTTACAGTATACCAGGAGATGAACAATTGTACGGAATATCGATCGAGACTGAAAAGAGAGTTATTGGGAAGAGTAAAGATATCTTTGTAAAAGATAGAGATGAATGGGAGGTGAGGACTCACTTGGACTGAAGACACTCCATCCAAGGAAACACTTACGAATTCGAGCGACGGGGGGTTGAGGGACGACTGAATGGGTTACTGTAGAAACTAAGGGGATTGAGGGACGACTGAATGGGTTACTGTAGACTGTAGAGAGTAAGGGATTGAAGGACGACTGAATGGGTTACTGTGGATGCTAAGGGGATTGAGGGACGACTGAATAGGTTACTGTAGAGGCTAAGGGGATTGAGGGACGACTGAATAGGTTACTGTAGAGGCTAAGGGGATTGAGGGACGACTGAATGGGTTACTGTAGATTCTAAGGGGATTGAGGGACGATTGAATTGTTTGCTATACCGTAGCTGGCTAGTGACACGAAATATTCATTAAACTGACCAAGTGAATGTAAAATGATCCGATCGTCTGTTGAGCTGAACTTGGCTTCGAAGGAGTCATTAGAACGTATCTCGCAGAGAAAGGCTGTTCCACCTACAACGTTCCATCTTTTCCTTTTAAACGGTACCACAACCCACTTCATAGCAATCTTTTCACATCATGATATGGATCAGAGCACCCAGGTTATGATTCAGATATTCCCATTTTCATATTTTGCGTTTAAGCTTTTAAGTTAAAACTATCGCGCTTAAAACAACCACTCCTCGAACGAAAGACCGTACAACCTGAGACGATTGAAACTATAAAACTCAGGACCCTAAGAGCTTACTAATGATGTCAAAAATGCATATGGAAGATATTGAGTGGAGTTTAAGGATTATCGAAGCAACGTACACGATACCGTGTGAACTACGATGCAATTCCAGTCAAGCCTTGCCCTTACAACTTACAGTATGTCCATTGAGAAGAGCACAAGCGGTTAGTCTCGCATCCATGTATGTAGAGAACAGAAGAAGAACAAGTTGAGTGTCGGTTGGGAGAGAATCACTCCACGGTTTGAGTTGAACGACGGATCGACTGCTATCTGAAAGCAGCCATTATATTACCGCATAGTTTTTATTAAAGGAAGAAAGCAGCCACTAATCAAAAGTTTCAAAATTTTATGAAATTTTTTTCTAAGGTTTCGAAATCCAAGGAAAAACATAGAGACAATGAAAAAATAAAAGAAAAAATTTGAAAATTGCTTGTTTTATTTTTTCGTTCCGGGCTTCCGTCGTTGAGAAGAATGTCGCTTTTGGCTTAATTCCTTTCGCTAAACGCAGTAGCGTCGTCGTTGGGCGAAATTTCAAAAAATCATTTCTCGAATACTATTAATTTTTGTTATCTTTCCTTTTGTTTTTATACTAATTTCCACAAGATCTTTCATATAAGCTTCACCTGAAAATCACTTCCATGTCCCTTTAAGTCCTAAATAGGTTAAGATGTGTACTTCTCTAATAGTAAATGTCCACCTCTATCATCTGATGGCTGGGGGCCTCCACTTGCCCATGAGAAATCGGAGAGACACGAACCAGAAGAAAGGGCAGAGATACGAGAAACGAGGT
>LS836920.1:131008-149524 GCA_900490955.1 Micoletzkya japonica
GGGAAGGGAGGGGTGTGGAGTACCTGATTAGAATGGATGGAGAGGTAGGGAAGCAGGTAGGGAAGAGTGGTGGTGATGAGAAGAGGATTGGAGGAAAGTGCTGAGGAAAGATGATCGACTGAAGAGACTCCCACGCGCAGATGTGTATGGGACAAGTCCTGTAGAGGGAATGAGACAATGAGAGGGGAGGGGATCGATACGACATACCGTATCGAATCGCTTGTTCATCTCCTTGATGCCTTCATCGAGAGGCTTCATAATCGTGTTCCCTATCCACATTCTCAATCTCTGCTCAGCCTTCGCCACCTCTGCTTCATTCAATACTTCATTATCCGACAACGACCCTTCAATTGCCCCATCTTCGCATACCTTCCATTCATACCGTATTCTATTCCCAATAGCAACCATACTTATCCAGTATAGTCAGCACATGATCAGCGCTATCCCTTCACCCCTACAGTACTCCTCCTACCGTACCCTTCCCCACCCACTAACCACTCCATCCTCTTCTCCTATCCCCATCATTCCTCTTCTCATCTCTCGACGGTGAATTATGTGATCCACTCGTTTTTCTTCTTCTATTCTCCAATCGACTGTTGTTTGCCTGTTAATATATTAATATAGACAATCGGGATACGAACTATGAATAAAAGAAGAAAGAACGAACTGCTTCTTTAGCAGATTGTAGTTCGATCCGGAAGCGAGTTGATTCGTCTTCGATTAAGGAAGGGGAAGTGATTCGAGGGGATAAATGGATACTGCCGTTACTCTGACCGACGATATCGACTGTAACGTTTATTGGAGGCAATATTACGCGGATAGAGAAGTGTAGGGGATTTCGCTAACTGCTAGTTTAGTCGATAAAAGCAAAAACTAAACGCAGGCTAATTTATATTTTATTTATATTTAGCTAATTTTCGTGTGCACACCAGCAGTGAAAGACAATTCTAATTTGCATTGGAATACGGTAATTATAATGATTGTCAAAAACGCTTAAACGCGACCCTAATAAAGAATATCCTATGTACTCACACGCATCTTCCTTCTTGTCCTCTGCCTCTTTACTCATCTGATATGGCTTAGGCTCAAGTCCATCCAATTGCAGCATAGCCTGATATGATTGAATGAGATGAAAGAGATATGCAGGGAAGAGGAACCTGATAGAAGGAAGAGGAAGGAGAGATAAGAGACGCATCGGGGTCTTCTCTCTTTGAGAGGAGAGCGTAGAGTTGATCCTTAGTGTGGATGGAAGACATCATCTTAGTGGAGGGACGGGCTGCTATCCTGCGAGTCTTTCTTTTTTATCATTTATAAACAAATATAGGGAATGCGATGACTTTTATGTATATTAAGTAGAGTGAGAGTAGTACAGACATACGTATGCACCGACACGAAATGTGGGTGTTATTACCTTGGTTGGCTCATATTTCCTAAACCTTTTCAAGAGGAAGAAATAATAATTTAAGCTGTTTTAGATTGGTAACCTTCTTTCTCAAAATGTTATGGAGAAAGCTGTCCCCATATGTTTACAGAAAAGGCTGACTTAGCATGGAATGGAGCATGGGATGATTCCTCGATGAAAGACGAGTGATTCAGGGACGAATTGTGGGAAAAGTTAGAAAAGGGAGAACCGAGGAAAGAAGAATGGGGAGATGAGGATAGGGCACTGAAAGGATAGTATGCAAATATATTGGCGGTATACAAGGATATTTAGTTGAGACAAGCACATGAATTTCAGAATGACAAGATATTTGACAAACCTTGCATCGATGCTTCTGTTTCTCAGCTGAGTCGCATCGCCGAATGAATGAGAATTAAGCCAATCCGTTGAATGTCTGACGGGAGAAGACAGTCCGTGCACTCCGATTCTGCATAGAATGAAGACAAGTACAAGGAAAAGATAAAGAACAAGAATATAGCACGCACTCTGTTCCCAGAGGAGACGATGATTTGAGTGAAGAGGATGGCGATGTCGTGATTGGAACAGCTGAGAAAATAAGTTATGTGGTAGAGGAAAGAAAGTCACCGGGAGAAGAAGACGAATTGAAGAGAGTCTCATGGAGAATCGAAGCAGACAGAACTACACACATACACACACTTCCGAGAACAACCTGCTTAGAGAAGAACTACTCTCAATTAAAGGGAATACTTACGAATAGATGAGTGGGATAGTACAAGAAGGAAGGGAGCCACGTGGATATGAGAAGAGACCAGATACTGCCTTCGAGTAGAGTATGCTACAATGGGCATGTTGTGGATACAAAGATAAAGCCACTCACCTCTACGAGTAATGCAATCACTACTGTACACCACATCCCAAGTGCCGATGAGTACTCCTTTAGTCTGAAGTAGCATATTTATCTTAACTCTATCATCACGTTATAAAACGTGTGTGTGCAAAGTGTTAACAATAGCTTGAAAAGAAGGCCTTGTCGACACGCGTTTCAGCGTACAATGTACGTCACGGATTACATAGGTCGACATGTTTCTCGAATACGAATAAGTACTAAGTCTATTAGTTGACAAAGTGGTTTTAAAACTCGTGTTCGAGTCGGCATCCACATAAACAGCACATACCGATTACTTCGTTCCCTCATCTGCATCTCCTTCTTCAATGGAGTATTCACAGTATCCAACACTCGTCCCGGACTTTTCGTTGGCGTATTAGCCATTCTAAACCACCTTCAAAATATTCTCGCGGAGACAAAAAGTAAGGCGAAAGATGAACAACTTCTGAGGAAAGAAGAAGAAATTAAGATTTCAAAATTCTTTACTTGACAACATATTTACAGTAAGTACCGGTGAAAGTGACAACTCGTCAAGGGAATGCGAGAACAAGAGCACAACTGGCAGAAACACTTGCATTATCTACCTGCAATGACAAATGCTATTCCGAAGTCAAAAACTGGCGTGAAAGTCTAGAAAGTTTGGTTCAATAGCAAATTGGTATTCCAACAGTTAATAGTAAGAATCGTTAAAGGAGTAGCTATTTTGGTATACCAGAACACAGCCCAATTTTAAATTAGATCACTCTCTCAGGAGATGCAAACCACAATATTGAAAGTTAGTAGCACAAATATGGCAAGGTAGATGAGCTATTGAGGGTGCAGAAAACAATACTTAGCCTTTTCGTCCCTATACTTGTTTTCGTTGTGAACGGAAAGGGAAGAAGTTCTACAGAGAGCGGTACACAATTCAAACTGATCCCGTGCAGAGAGAATAGCCCGTAGACGGTGTCCCCTTGTATCGTCCAGTACTCGCAATAACGCATCCTTCTGCAATCATATTTCTTTTCCAACAGACCACAAAGGCTGGGAGAATCAAAGAGGCTATAATAAAAAATTAAAACAAAGCTTTAGGGAGGGCAGCCCACAGCCTGTCCGCCTGTTTCATAGGTCTCATCGCATTTTGTCAAATTCCCTATGCAAATAACCATTGATTATCTAATTAATATGCAAAGTAGCCATGACAAGAGAGAATGCTTCTTTAGCGGTTGATTTTGGAATCTACAGTAAGAATTTTTGAATCTACAGTAAATATGTTTACGGCTCTCACGCGCATCGGTCACCTCCAAGGTGTTTGTACACGCTGTGCAGCCCTAGGAATAAATCGTTCCGTTTTCGCTACGAACGGTCGGTCTGGAGCTACCGTAGTTAAGAGCAGCGAAATGGACGCTGTTTGGAAATTAATTTCGCCATGATATTACTTTATTTCTCTATTTTTGTTGCTGCAGGGATATTTTAAAGAGCTCGGACTACACATGAATCACACAAACACTTAGTCCTCTCTATCTTATTAGTGATAATTACCACTGAAAGGTTAAAAGTCGCAGAGATATTACGGAGCTATTCGGGGCGCTCTGATTTTCGCTTTTTTCAACACTTTTCGAGCTAGGGAACTCAGTAAAAGCAAAAATAATCGACCCGGAGAAACCCCAAAATTGCCACTTTTGAAACAGTTTTCAATTGCAACTGCCCTAGGCGTTCGATAATTTAGCTTTCAAAAAATTGTTGCCGTAGTCTGTTTCAAGAAACAGTTATTTCAAGCAGTACCGTAATCTTAAAGCCTCTTCAGTGGAGCTTTTATCGTCTTTGTTTATCTATCTGTTTCTTGTCTTTATAGTACCTGATCAGGTCGCGTGCAGCATGATACACAGTACTCGAATTCAGGACAGCAGGCAAGTTGTGTGCTAATGGAGCACTCGTCACACACAAATCGTGCTTCCTTCGTCGAAGTATGACAGCAGCCCCTCGAGTCGATCTGAACCCACTTATTCTTCCTCTCGGTCTACCCTCATACTTCTGATCGCATGCACACAAATCCCCGATCATCAGCCACTTTCGTCATTCCCTGTACAGTATTCCGACACCTGAACCATCTCTTCCATTTCACCCCTTTCTTCCTTCTCACCTATCACTAGTGTCGTTCCCATTATTCCTCCCCAATTCATTGTCAACAATCTCATCATCCATCCATTGTATTTGTCTGCGTGCTACTACTCGATACCGGTCCAACATTTCAGCTTCGTTGTCGTTCTGAATATTTTTATATCTGAACAATTTGCATATTGCTCATTTAGATGATGTAAAGACCGAAGACCGGCACTTACCATCACCCAGCCATTCACTTGATCCCATCCTCCTGTCACGGTGAAATAGAGAAGAAATGAAGAGAATAAAAGGAGAAGTATGAGTCTTCTCGGGGAGGGGAGGATGAGATGGAGTACCCGGATTACGAGTCGTCTACGAACCATCAACACTCTCCCCTTCACGCGAGTCGCATCATTCTTATAACAGTAATCATCCTTACATAAGTGCGTGAGTATTTGAAGACCCAGTCCTCTACTATCGATCAAGACTCCCTCCTTTCAACACCCCTTCACAATTAGCCCAGATAAACGGCGTAAAGCTGAAAATTAAGTGAGATATCGAGAGAAACACAACTCCAGTCGTACAATAATTCCAAAATACGTGGAAATCTCTTTACTCAAATGTTGTTATATTAGTCATCTAGAGTTGCCTGCACACACACAAATAATACACGAATGGACAAATGAGATAAGAGAAGCGCATAGCATAGACTCGACTTCGTAGAAGTGGTTATATCGTGAATTACGCAGAAGGTGAACAAGATGAGCAAGGGACCGTATCAAATGAACTACGAGAATATTGAGTAGGAAGAGGATAGATGGAAAAGAAGAGCTATGAGGAAAGTGAAGACGAACGAATGAAAAGGCAGTTATACGAGAAGTGAGAGGGAGAGGGCAAGGTACGGTAATGGTACGGTAATGCTAGTTTGAAGGGGGGATGTACAGGGAGTGCATTTACACAATGTACAGTTAGCTCATCGATTCAAGACGAAGGAAGGGCAAAGGAAACAAGGAAATTAATATTGGATCTGCAAGAAAGAATCGAATTGTGTCGGAGGGGAGACTAATCATGTACACAAAGAAGATGGGTTTAGTACAATGATAAATTCTGATTTGATGGTACTGAGGATGACTTGATAGAGATGAGGAATGGGGCGAAGTTGAATAGTTGACTACACTCTATCTCTTGATTACTGTATTCGTGAAGACCAATCGAGGACCTCACTGCCTAGAACCTTGCTGACCTTGTCCACGCGAATTGTCGAGGAATCCTGTACAAACATTGCCTACTCACAAGTTATCAACTCTTATCTATCCACCTATCTATCACAAAGTCTTTGAGTCAACACATCGTTCAGCGCCGTAGTCTACTAAATGGAGAGAATATGTAAAATGAGATTGGCAGATGCGAAAGCGAACAAATTTGGGAGACCGAGAGCAGGCAATGATTCGTGGCATTCTTCTACTAACCGATATCAACAGGAAATGCTTGCCGTCCCACTCCGATGTCATCAAATGTCGTAAGCTTGCCTTGCTGTCTCTTCATTCGCTTCCTCTCCGTTTGTCGTTGTCCCAGAGCTCTCTTCTCCTCGGGAGTCAACTTCGCGTACCTTAACCCATCTCCTTTCTCTTCTTCCATTCCCTTCATCAAACCTTCTCCGAGCAGCTTCAGCCCACTTGTGTTTCTGCATTTCCTTCTGTTCTTCGCTCATATTCTCCCTTCGCCTTCTAGTCGCTTCAGCCCAACGTGCCTTATTTATGAAACTCTCATCAGAGATAATATAATGGATTAAAAAGATCCGTCGGAAAATCATTAAGAATCCCGGACGGTGCATTATCCCTTGCTGTTCTTTTAAATAATGCGAGAGAGTGTGCGGAAGTGAGAGAATTAGACTCATTTTGGAACGGAAGAAACTGACGGATCGGTTTATTCCACTATATTATTGCTTAGAAAATGTTCCGTCACTTTTCTCATTTCTATTTCCCGCGACAAAGCGAAGCGGCACGAAGAGAGTGCCGATGAAGTAGGAATGAGTTTTTTTTACGGAATGTTTCGTCAATAGTAATGAAACGATGTCTTCTCAAAAGACATACCCTCTTGGCGGGATCACTCTTGATTCCTTTCAAGGCATCTCCGATAGAGGTCTCGAATTGCCCGAATTGGGAAAGCGATGATCGTGGTTGATAACTGTAAACTAAAGATAAGTTAAAAGCTTATACAGCTAAAGAGTGATAGGATAATTTTGTGAAACCAACGGTCTGCTGTTCTGAGTTCCAGGAGTGTCATCGGAGCCAGGTAATCGGGCGAGACCTGAATATAAACTATCGTTACTGGGATTAAAATGATGAACTACAGATAATATAAACTACCAGGATGTTCTTGGAAGTGACATACCATCCAACTTAATCCGAGGAATATACGTGTGTTTTCCAGCATCTTGAGATTCGTCCGACTGTCCTTGTCTATTGCAAATGGTCGCGAGGAAGGATGCCGTGGTGACATCGTTTGCATTGAGGGAAGTCGTTGCTCGCTTCGGCCCTCCCATGTACAAGGGGGGAGCACTGACCATTGACAAGGGCGAGCCTGACACGGGCATACTTCCATCGTCTGACAACACACTCCATTTCATTTTCGGGCATTTCCATAAGCCTTACATCGCCCTGTGCCTATAGATATACGAAAGAATCCTCAACTGAGACAAAACAAAAGGAGCTGCCAAAAGATAGAAAAAAAGAAACCGTCGCCGAGCGAATTCAACAGCACACTTCCACCATTGCAGGTGCTGAATCTGAAAGAAATCTTCTTTCTAATCTTAAAGGTGGTGTAAATAGAATGACATTCACAACTCTCACCACGAAGAACCTGTGCAGACTCAAAAGATTACGGTAGTGAAAGCCAAGCCAAACATTCGACCAAACGTAATTTTCCGCAAACTATTCTACGAATAGCTTACTGTACTGGGTCTAAATTATTGTTCGCGCCCTTATCTTTTGAATTCCCTGTATTTATATCAAGCGGTTTTCTCAGTCGCGTTTACTCCGTAAGTTGCGTATGCTTTTGATTTTTATTATGCTTTTATCTATAATTAGCACCCCAAAATCACAAAAAGCAAGCCTGATGCGTGCCACAAAAATTCTGTTTACACCACCTTTAACTCATAACTAACCGTTGATTGGTACTGTTGAGTACGGGCTGAGCGAGATACTGAAAATTTGTTTATTACTTAATGATTCTAAAAACTAAAGTATGAACAAATAAATGCTCACAGTGTTTCCACCACTTCCAGACTGCTTATCGAACGCACTGAAAGGTCACCATGTTATACACTTGCCTTACTTCTTATAATAAGGTCTTTCCACGACATTGATTGACACAATGTGATTTGATTTTCTATCTTTGGTGACTTCGAGTGCACTATTTCAGTTATTCTTCAACTATGAACAGTTACAAAACCTTTAGAACATCTGATCGTGCAGGATGTTAAACTTTCTATTTTAATTAGTCTCGTTTCAGCTTATCGAATCAATGTGTGACATGAGTACATTAAACGCATCCTCTGCAGGAGGGAGGAAAGAGTAAATTGACAGTTACTTACTTGAAGTAGCTGGAAAAGTTGCTCGCATTACTGTTTGATTGTCCGTTGGAGGACATCAGACGAAGGGAATTGCCAACTGAAAATATAGCGTGAGGGGCTTGCTAACTACGATACACAAGCACTAAAGAGCAAGACTATGCAAATGGAGAAGGGTTACTAGGAAAGTGGAACGATGCGTAAGGGGTCAGCAAGGATATGTGCAGCAACATACTCTCTCATAAAGGATAGTCGATTGAGTGCATCGAGTGCTTGGTGTAAGCGATTGCAAACGAACGAGAACACTCGGAACAATTTATCTCATGGTATGTAATTATTCTTATTTGAAGGCTCGTTGAACGATGCAATTTACAAAAATGAGGCTACAATGTTAACGGGGTGTCAATCATACAAAAGACTATGGACATGCGAGCTCTTGAGATCGCGATTGACGTATGCTTCCAGCATGTGCTCCACCTCAACATATTCCTTTTAGCATTTTTTTCTTATTTTCAAACATTACCTTCTTGCTTCTCCGCTTCCGGGAGTAGACATTGCATCCTTAAATGGACTTATTGTTCAACTACATCCGAAGGGGGACAGACTCACCCCACACGAGTAATGCGAGAGGAATGACTGGGATCGCGAACAGAAGGGGACTGACGGAGAGGGCGATCTTGTTGTAGTAGTAGTACACATCTTCGCGTTCCAATTCCTCGCAGAAAGTGCCTTAACCTCTTCTCACTTCATTCTTCATATCTTTCATACCCGAATAAGGTGGAGTGCATTCGCATTCAAGATCATCTACGTTAGCTGTACCGTTCTTGCACTCGATTACATCACATTCCAACCCTTTCCACCCTTCTTCACATTTCGTACATCTCAATTATCCATTATAAATTTATTCATTGAAGCCCATTTGTTTATTCTCATGCATGGAACAAAAGCGAGATGCTGATTGTATTCACAACGATGTCATAGACTTCGTTGTGAATACAATCAGCATCTTTCGCATTCAAGATCATCTACTATCAGATTAAAGGAGACGTACATTTGGCGAAGAAGACCTTAGTGAGAGTGACAAATAAAGGGGAAATAAGCTATGAAAGAGAAACTCATACCCTTTCCCGTTCGATTGCCGTTCGTAGCTATCGCAGTGCATTTTTCGGTGACAAATCGTTCCCTGAACGAATAAGTAAGACGAGGATCATAAGCTATGAAGAGACTACCGTATATCCAAAGTGACAGTCACACTTTCCCATGTTGAGAGTTCCATTGAGACAGCGTTGAGGGTCGGAGTGGACGGAATGAAGAAGGAAGAGGAGACTCAGCAAGACTCTATCCATGCTGAGAGGACGACGTGCGATCTCTCCCTACCTACTTCACCTCCTTTACTCCCTCCCCTTGCCCTTCCCTTTCCCCCCTCGCACCCTCTCAACTTCCCCCGTTCATTCACTTACAACTCTCGACTGGTTTCACTTCATGTAATCTCGCGGAGTTGAACAATTTAAAAAGCAATCAATCTGTATTATCTCTTATGCACGAGCTGGTCTCTATTACATATAAAGTAACCTAGATCAACAGTGAATGACGTATTCGCAGTTTGGAAGGTGACCTTAGAGAGCAAGTAGAAAAGGAAGGAATGTAGAATGGACGGAAGATGAGAGGGAAAGAGAGGAAAGGGCGGGAGAGAGAAAAGAGCTAAGCGATGAACAGTCTCCGTTCTAGTTCAGTAGTACCCACTCATTCCGATTTGATGACACGCGAACTTTGATCTGAACGAAAAATGTTGAGAATAGAAATAAAGGAAGGATTACCGAATAGAGGATGAATGGAGATATACATGGATACGACACGAAGGAAAAGGAACACGAGTATGGAAAGGGACGAGGAGAAGAGAAGAGTGGGCACGAGGACCGACAGACACAGCACCGTCGACAACACTTAAACCACCTCCATTCGCAACCGTAATCTATTCAAATTCCTGACGGCATCCGGACGGATTCCATTAGTTTCTCTTCTATGCCCTTCCCTCTCTTGATATGCAAATAATTTTCAATTAGCCTGGCTACGGTACTAAATGGTCCTCCCCTTTAAAAAGGAAGAACTACCATACAATCCCTGGGTTTAACTACCTCAAGGATGTGCAAATAAGACGTGCACAATCGAGCAAAGTCGGTAACTCACTTTTTGTCGCTTTTCTATTTCTAATCGGTGACTGATCTAAGGTTGAGACTAGAAACACTATTAGCTACGAGAGTGGTACAATTTATTTTCTTGAACTCGAAACTAGACGATAGAAAATAAGAACTGACTGAGCAACTTACGTTGAAATACCAACGCTATGCCGAAGTTGATTATAAAAGTTGTCGTGAAGATTATCACGGAAACCAATATCTTAATTATGGTAAAAATAGGGAATTCAGAGATGACAAATACCGGAATTATATTGAAGGTGACGAGAAGAGTGATGAGGAGACGGGTATCAAATTCATTGGAGGGAAGAATCATCGATAATATGAGGGATAAGGAAGGATGAGAAGAGAAGAGGGAAGGGAAGGGGAAGTGGGTAGGGAGAGGAGATAGAAGAGGGAAGTGGAGGGGAAGATCAGGAATGAATGGACAAGTAGCTTACTATCATCTATCGATCAACTGTAAACAAGATACTGCTAATAAGAAAGATCACGTCTCCGAGTGTTATCGAGCAACGGTTGTTTAAAGGAAATGTCCAACGAAAAAAATCGTTGTTGAGTTATTCGTTGGAAACAGTGTAAAATGGGCTAGACAACGAGATGGTCAAAAATCCGGATCCGAATTATTTCTCTAGGCCTTACTACGTCCATCTGAATGTGCGAGATACGGTATTCTCGTGGGGTAGTTTGTAGTTTAATCAAACACTCTCCCCTAAATACACCCAGTGGCATTGCCTGATCTCCACCGCTCTCACATTTACACACCTCCGCCTCTTCCCTAGCTCTTCCCTTCCTGCCCCTTGGAGAGCGAGACCGAACAGGCATTGCCAGGGGTTATTTAGATAGACGGTCTAGACTACAAACTACCCCACGAGATTAACTTATCTCGCACATTCAGATGGACGTACTAAGGCCTACACGACCGTTCATTTGAAGGAATCACAGACATTGAAAATGCATTAGGCACGGCACACTCAGTTCGCGATAGCTAACATTTTAATTGTCAAAAAATTAAAGATTTTTGTATTTTCTTCGGTTTGAGAGTAGTGTTCCACCATCTCCAAAAATATTGAAATAAAAATAAATAAATTGGAATGTATATTGAGATAATCACTATTTAAGTGCATTTTTAGCGGTGTACGGTATAGATACCGTAGTTTCAGAGTGTGCCGTTTTTAGATGTAGGTCATGAACGTACGTGGCCTAGAGAACCAATTCTGATCGCGATTTTTGACCATCTCGTTGTCTAGCCGATTTTACACTGTTTCCAACGAATAACTCAACAACGATTTTTTCGTGGGACATTTCCTTTAGGCAATATTTGACTTTACAACGAGTGTGGCTGATTTATTTTATCAATTCCTGTATTATAAAGTGCGAAACTGACACTGAGTGAGAAAGATACACTCTTTTGAGAGTAAGAGTAGTAGGGTCATTCTTAAGTATCCGCTAACAATAAGAAAATGTACTGTATGTTTTCGATTCAGTACATGATAAGCGAACCCATTCATTATGATGTATACTGCAGTCCGCGATCGCAATATACCTAGACAGGAGATGAGAGAAGGTAAAATTATCATGGAAAGAGAATATTTATTGCTTATGCCCGTGTTTCATCATCGTTTCGCTCTCTTCCTGGTACTGAGCTGCTGCTAAAAGGAGAAAAATGTTCACAAATGGCTTATCGAATATAGTACTGTTTGAAAAAGAAACGGTTTGGGATTCCAATCTTTTCGTTCTTCGTCAGTCGCTTGGGAAAGAGGGAGGTTTTGCATTCATGGGCGATTGTCCGATCGGACGTTAGGATGGATGGGTGTGCACAAAGACTGCATAAACCGCTTGTAATGGTGTCTGCTTTTGCCTTCCTCAAATTATGTAATGCTGTCCGCAGAAATGTTAGGACACCGCTAGCACATGCATGGGGGTTTGTCCCAAAAGGTTTGGGTGTGAGTCTCGAGACACAATCTGATTGTATCCCACCCAGGTTTGGATTTTGCCAGAATATTGATGGGAGTCTTTACTGATTCTTCTGGTAAAATGCAAACCTTTTGGGGGGATACAGTGAGATTGTGCCGCGAGTCTCAGCCACAAACCGTTTGGGACAAACCTCCCTCTTTTTCAAACCCTATCCCATTTTATGTAGAATAATATTTTTTCCTAAACATCTCGTCATTAACCTCTCTCTCCACTTGTTCCCTCCGGATTCTATCTTGTGGATAAACTAAGCAACGTTGCCACCATCTTTCATTCTTCGTGTTCTTTCGAATGTCACATCTGCTCCCTTTGAATGTCCTTCATGTTCTACTTCAATTTGTGCTATCTCTCATCAATAATTGTAACGAAAAATACAGACTCAGTACTGCTCCAATTGTAATAGTATGGCGTGCTCACTGTCAATGCATATAATTATAATTGTTGAAGTCAATTTTCTAAACGTCATGGTCTCCTTCGATGAGTGAAAAACGATCATGCAAAGGTGAAGTTGATGGATTTACAAGAAACGACAAGTTTTAGGGGGGAAGACAAGTGTCAGTGAGGGAAGAGAAGCGAGGGGAATGAGACTCTCCGAGTGACCATACGTTGTGTTTTCAGACCTGCCTCTCAGAGGATACGTGTTACAATGAGAGGAGGCTAGCTGCCTTCTTCTCCGCCTTCCCTGCTCATCCTCCTCCCCCCATCTCCCTCCTACACTACCTACTCATCCTCCCTCCCTTCCTCTCGGTCACTCACCTTATCCCAACAGTTGTCATTCCGATAGTGTCCGGTCGTCTTCCCGACCTACGCTACTTACTTCTTCTGCCAATTCTCATATTATCAACTTGTCTTATTCTCTTATCGGATATTTTGGTGCCACCCATTTACATAGCACGCCGCTGATCATTATTAAGTTCTTCTTGTCCCCCTCACCCATATCGATGGTTGTCGTATACTCCCCCCTCCTCCATAAGAGATTCCCCTTAGGGTCCTAGTGTCCATCTCTTCTGCTTCGCTTCTACTACCCCTTCCCCTTCGACCCTTGCCCTTTTCCTTACTCACCTTTGCTTTTCTTCACTCCCCCTCCATTTCCACACAACAACCATTAGTCATTCCGTGCTTCTCGTGCAGTAATCTTCACCTTTCCTGTTTATCCTACTGATCCGATCTCGTCTACAAGAGGCCTAGCTACGCAATTATTAACTGCTCTAGATAATATTAGATCGTAACTTTTAATCTCTTTCGTACTACTTCTCCTGCATATCCCCAATTCCATATGATGCTAAAGAGTGGCCCATGGTCCTCACTTCTTTTCCCTTCTGCGCAGTCTTACACTCAATGAGAGGAAGTGTGGAGAGGAGTGGAGTGGGGGGGGGGGGGGGGGGTTTAGGGAGGAGGGGAGATGGGGAGAGAGAGGTAGGAAGCACCTCTCGGTGTTGGGCCTCCTCTGGCAGGATGATGGAGAGATTGAACACCTCTCGTGTGCCACTCACCCATCAACAATTTCCTCTTTCTCTGTTATCATTAATTCTTTGTTTCCATCTCAGCAATTATCTTTTGATTGAAGAGTACTGATTATGGCAAGACCTCCTGTCATATATCTCATCCCATTTCGAATGCCAGTTAATCGTCCCTCGGCCTCTTCTTCGGTTCTCAAAGAGTATGGGGTCCAACAACTGTGCAGTCCCCTTCTACGTTTACTGCACCGGCTCTCCCTCTCAACCATCTCACAGTGTTCTAAATGTTAAGCGAACGAGCCAAAATGCTTAGGATACGGTGTTTTCCGTGCGAGAGTTCCTACCGAAATCAGGGTAATTTTTCGGCATCTCGTTCGCTTAACATTGTGACTGGCGTCAGAACACTGTGCCTTTTCCTACTGCCGCTTAGCTTATCTATGTAACATCTGACATATAGCATAAGCTTAACCAGATCACCAGTCGAGCGTGTAATATTCCGAAAGGCGATCATCAATACATATTCTTTTGCCGTGGAATAGTTGAAATAGTCCCCACTTGGTTACCCCTTTGCTTCATGTCCACCTCAAGCTCTTCACTGACTACTCTCATCTTCATGTTCCCACAGTCACCCCTACCCTCAAGAGATTCCTTCTCACACTTGACTCCTAGTCACCCTCTCTCCTTCCCCTACCCCTCTACCTCCTATGCCTCTCCCCTATATCCCCGACCCCTCCTAAATCTCCCTCGAAACATTCTCCCTCCATTACATAGATTGCTTATTCCTTCCTCCTGTACACACCTTTGTCCTTGTTCGACTTTTCCCTCTTACAGGTCGTATAGTTGTTTGATTCAAGTCTCGCAAGGGATGTTGTCCCTTCGACATCTTCTACTTCCTCTACTTGTTCATCTCTCTCATTCTGGTCGATCCATGCTCTTCCCACAAAGTGCCTGCAGGTATGAACTAAAGGCTAAGTTGCATAATCAACTATTAAGAGTTCGATGCTATAACGGCGGAGTGTGTGCATTCGACATAGACAATCCTTCCATTCATACGTGTATCTGTATAGAAGGAGAACATGAAGGAGACTACTGTGAGAGAACTGGTTCGTGTTTACAATGAGTCTTGTTCCTGATAAGAGATGGGATGTCTCAATCTGCATATTCAGTTGGCACACAGACAACTCGTCCCCCGCAACCGACTGAATCTCAATGGGAGATCGAACGAAGACGACACGAAGAAGAGAGTAGAAGGTGAGTGAAGGGGATGAAGACAACGAAGAAGAGAGGTTTAGACAAATGGAGGAACGAAGGAAACACGAAGAGAAGAGAAGAAGAATGGAGGAAGAACGACAACGACTGATTGAAGAGAGGGCAAGGGAAGAGGAGAGGAAGAATGGAGAGATGAGGAGGGAGCAGGAGAGGAGGAATGAACAAGCGAGGAGGGAAGAGGACACACGAAGAGAAGAGGAACGGAGAGCAGCTGAAGAGAGGAGAAGGGAAGACGAGACGAGGAGCACCCAGACCACTCCTCATCACGTCGTTCGAGAGGTAGGGGAGGACAGCGGATCTCAAGGAATACGCATTCAGGAATCGAGAGAACAAGAGAAACAGGAAGATAAGGGGGTGAAGAACGCTCTGGAATACGATGGATACGATGACGATTTGGATGGTTTGTTTATTGCCGATTTTACTTACAATTAGTACACAATGACAAGTCAAAGGAATAATTCTAAAAAACATTGCAGATGAGAAGATGGAAGAAGTACCCGAGACAATAGACCACGTTGAAGAAACGAAAGAAGACTTGACCGATGAGAATGAAGAAGAAGAAGAATACATTCATGAGGTGAGTGTAGAGACCATTCGAAGATGGAAATCTGATTGAGACTGCGAAGACTGAAGGGGAACTGATGACAACCGGAGTGACTTATCAAGTGGAACATGACTATGCTACCACTACGACGAAAGATGACTCCTCGAAGATGGATGGGGAAGACGATGACTACTGGGATCATACTCCCGTTAATCCCGATATTGATGAGAATGGAAATAGACGGTACGATTGAGTTGAGGGGAAGAGGAAAGAGACTGATCTATGTAGGTATCCTGAAGACGAAACGATTAGTGCAGTGGAAAATGACGAGGTGAAGGAAGAAAAGAAGGAGGACATCGTGCACGGGACGAAGATTGAAGAACCGGAGAAGATCGTGGGTGAGTGCAGGGCAGAGAATGGAGTAGAGGAGTAGGCTGGGCGAGTCAATGAGAGAATCGTTAAAGGGCAGATCAAGTATAAATTAAGGGATGAATTCGATGGAAGAAGACGAAGAAGTGTACGAGGAGGATGGGGACGGATGGATGATGGTCAAGAAGAGGAAAGACTCAGCCGAGTCCACTCTTCCCTCTCTACTTACTCTCCTTCTTCCCTTTATTCTCACTTTATTGTGAAGTCTCTTCACTATGAGAATTCCATTCCATGATCTCGATACGTCTTCCAGCTTTTGGCAGACAATCTCTTCATTCAATTCCGGTGATTAACTTCGTCCAACTTCCTCTTTTCCTTTGGCAATGAGGAATAGCTATTAGATATAAGTATTTCGTTGTTCTTGTTATCCGAGTGCCATGTAAGTATTCAGCTTGTCTTATTATCCATTAGTCTTGTGGTTATCCCCTATCTCATTCAGATCTGATGTACCCTTTTGCTCACAGTCAACGTATCCTTTGTGCCTCATTTGTCTACATTTCTTCCTGAACAAGAACATCCTGCCTACACAATATCTGTTCACAGCAACAAAGCACAGTCACTGAAAACAGTTGTCGCCGCGCAAATGTATTTTGTTCACCGAAGAAAAATATCATCATCTACGTTTATATAATTATGGGCAGTTTATTGCGCTTACAATTAGATTACGCTTACAAATACCCTGCACACTTTACATCTTTTACATCACTTTACATGGTTAGTGAGCATTTTAATATTAAAATAATTTTGGTTTACTGATTTGAAGAATTGCGGATTTCTCTTACAAGGAGTGGTTGTAATGGTGCAGAGAAATTGGAATGGGAGACATATGTTCTTGTTAGGGATTAGATTAGATATGAAAACGACTTTTACAGAGATAGGTTAGCATTAGGCACTAGAATTGGAGGAAGAAAATGTAAGATAAGTGTTGAGTCCACGAAGGGACGAAGGAAGTCAGGGGGAAGAGTCGAGGGGAAAAGGATAGCAGGGAGACGATAGATGGGGAAGGGGGGAAGGAAGGAGGAGGGGAAGACAACTGGATGATCCCCGTTGTCCTTGCACTGTCTCGGGAGAGGAGACGAGAGAGGGAGACTTTATATACAAGACAAGAAATGCGATAGAATGACAAGCGAGGGGTGAGCGTAGAGAGCGCGGGAGGTAGACAACAAAGTATAGGCGAGGACGACAGGAGGTGCAGGGGAATAGCCAAAGGAGAGAGTAGTCATCTACTACTCCTTTACTCAACAATAAGCGAAGAAATTAGGGAGATTTAAACACAAGTGTTTAACACTGATTCTCTGCGCGTGCACCCATTGCATCGGACAACTTCGCAGATATATAAAATTTAAAATTGACAAAAAAAAGAAAACATCTCTTTCCTTCCCTTTTTACTTCAACTTGGGGTAACATATTTACAAAATTATTCATTCGAATAATTGCAAGAACCATGATGTTAAAACTTACACATACAGTGCGAATTATCACTTCCCATGTTCACAAATAATCATTCAAAGCAGGGTAATGAAGAATTGATGGTTTAGGTGAAACTTGTATTAGAGAAAAAGAATAAGAAATGAAAGAAACCTTGGTCTCCTTAGCCATAAGAAAGTACTGCTAAGAAGTCGATTTCGCCTTTTCCTCTTCTGCTCTTTTCTTATCCACATGCTCTTTGATCCAGAAGTGAGTGAGTACCTTAATTACAATAAGAACAATCTATGAGTCATTTATTACTGTTTATTACCAAACTTTGAAAAAAAATAAAATAAAATAACTAGTACAACTACGCAGTACCCGGTGGCCCACGAAGCGTGCCGCGGTCGCTCTGCTTATGTGGTCCAGGAGCGAAGCTCCTGTGGACACAACGCAGAGCTCCCGCGGCACGCTTCGTGAACCGCCTAAGCATGTATTAGGCAGGGATGTTAGTCCAACAGTACAACTACTTTATCTCGCTTACACCACTATGCTTGGAATTACTAAAGGATATCGTGCATTTCGTGCATTTCGATAAATGTAGAATAAATTATCAGATTATTAGATTGAGAAAGTGCAAAACTTAATCACTCCGAGGATATTTTACAAGTGCATGGATTATAGCTACGAAACCAAACCATCCTCTGTAGAGAGGAATAACTTTCTTAACTTGCACTCTCCAGAGTACAGGAGAAGAGTGAGCGATTTGAAGAAGGTATACGAGATGCTTTATTTTGGAGGTCGCTTTTCACGTGTGCTTCCCCTATTCTTTGACATCGCTCCCTCATTCACGCGTGGTGTTAAGTTTCGCCTCCATCCGGTGAGGGCATCAAACCGGGTGCACGCTATGTCAAGCACTATATGTCAGCCCAGTCAGTTACAGTAATCTCTGTTTAAATCAATTTCGCGCGAAGTGTCGCGTTTCACGCGTCCGCGCCAGTTTGATGCTCATCGGGTAGGCGTTCAATCTTAGCTACGGTAGCTTTGAGACCTGGCAATTTTCCAACTCTGCCAACTATCGATTCCTCTCACTTGATGATTTCAAAGTTTCGTGTTTTTAGCTGTTTTCTTTTTTGTTTTTTTTTACATTTGTTCGTTGAGAAATCGTGCAGCAGCATCGCTCGATGGCGTTCTTGAACGAGTACTCTCTGTTGACGAGTGGAGGGCCAGAGACAATGCGAATGGTTAGCTATTTCGGCGTTTTATGAAATTTCGCTTTCAGAACTAAGCTCCTGCTTTATCA
>LS836920.1:150454-172233 GCA_900490955.1 Micoletzkya japonica
AAACGAGAGTACGCAAAATTGATAGTGTGTGGAGATTTCGCAGAGAATGCCATGATTATGAGTAGCGTGAACTGTAGATGCTCCAGCATGCTGGCTCTTCTTCACGAGAAGTAAGTAAACTTGATCCATAAGATCATGCTGCTTTCATTCCTTTGCTGTGTTTATTCAGTGAGCTAAATGTTCAGGAGACGCCTACGATTTTCATTCTCTGCATCATGAACATAAGGTGTTCGGATAAGAAAATATAATCGACGGCATACCTATCACCTTTCCTTTACCCTCGTATTTTGACAATTGACGGCAATGAATAAAGATTTCGACAGCTTGTACACGGCTGGAAGGCCATCACCCATACTACCTAACTGTATCTTATTATTTGAACGCTGTTGACAGAAGAGATCGCTCATATTTGATGGGTCTTTGGTAAAACTGGAGAGGGAATCGGTGTGGCTACAGTAATCGGCGATGAATGTAAATAACAGAAAGCACTGCACGCGAAGCACAACAAAAGTACACCACGAATGGGCGGGACTGGGCGCTTGACATAGCGTGCGGGTGCGTGCCGAGGGTTTATCATGCCGGGTCTCGAAAGAGCTACTGAAGGTTTTGAAAAAGGGCGACTTGCCAATTGATTTCAAAGACTATCGTGCCAATATCAAGGCACTATTGAGAGACTGATGGTAGTGAGAGAGATGGCAATTCGCATTCCATTTCCCACTCCTTTCCACTCTCCTCTCCCCACCCCGTGTCCCACCCCATCACGGATAAAATATTATATATTATTATTATTCTACTACCTTCGCAAACTATACACGTAAAGAGCCTATGAAACGGGGCAGGGCTGGCAGTTAGCCTCCTGCACGCGTTGGATTTTTCAGAACGACGTAAATGCGTATGTGAATTTCGTAAAGTAAATACGTATGTCAATTTTGAAAAGTTTCACATTGTGAAACATAACTGACGCGGTATTCTTCCATTCCTTGATTCCAAAGCAGCACTCTCACTAAAGCCGGTCCTCGTTTTTCTTTTTTTTTCAAAATTATTTACTGTGGCGTCTAATAGGTCATATATTTTGGGAAAAAATTTCCTCAAGGTCGTGTAAAATCAGCAAAAACAATTTGAAACGAAAGGGATCCGAACCTACGGCCCGTTGCTCACCAGGCAGAGCCCAAGAAAATGCAACGCCAAAAGGAGTAGAAAATCACATAGGCTAATGATCAAATAGTAATGTCGCTGAATTTCAAAGTGCCTTGTTTCGCAATAAAAAATCACTAAAAACAGCATAATTTCACATAAATCGATAGAACTTGAGGTAGAAGTGTCTTGATTCTCAATTTTCAGGAAAAAAAGTGCCTTGTTCGTTGCCGATGTACTACTTGATCTATGGTTGATGCAATTGTGTACCTTTTCAAGTGGAAGCCGTTGACGGGGATCAATCATGAGAAGCTTTCGAATGAGATCTCTCGCCCCTCCAGATACATACTCGGGGAAGACGTATCGAAGCTCAAATCATTCTTTCGCACAATCACATAACTACTCTTTCCTAGCTAATTACAGTATTCTATTGTATTTTTAGATCAGAGTCATCTCGCATTTAGAATATTACAAAGTAACCCAACCCAAAGAATGTGCATGCTAATTGGGATTTGGAATATAGATGGGCAGGGTACGGATCGAGAAATTTAATCAGGATATTTTTCTGCAACAGCCTACCTAATATATTCAAAAGTTCTGCAGTAAGTTATTTACCCAACCACGGCACCTGCAACCATGCCCATCTATGATCTGGATTATTTCACTCTCTGCACTCTCTTTACGTTGCACGGTTTTTGAGAAATGGCTGTTATAAGCTCGATAGTGGAGTTCAAACGCAAAATATGAAAATGGAAATGTCTGAAAAAATGATTAAAAAATATCTGAATCAGAATCTGGGCGCATACGATCCATATCACGAAGTTCAGAATGCCTATAGTTAAAAAATGGGTTGCGGGAGCCTTTAACAATTTCTCTGTTTCTAGGGCTTATGCGACCGCTACTGGAAAGCATAAGTGGGCACGGTTACATGTACCGTTGTTGGGTAGCCTACTGCAAAACTTGTGCAAGTGTTGGGTTGGCTGCTGCAAAAGAGTATCTTGGCTAGATTTCACGATCGCTATATATGGGAGATGTACTGCAAATCTTTGCTGGAAAGTGAGCCATACAGCAAAAAAACTGTGAATATTCACCAACCCCCTAAAATTGACTACGGTGGACTAATAGTGTTCTCGATTATGCATATTTTTGTAGCTTGCCCTAGATTGTGATGATAGGAATGAGTGGTAAAATGACCTTCTTGATCAACTCGTAGGTCTTCTGTGTATCCTCCGATTCAAAAGGGGGCTTCCCCACGAGAAACTCGTAGCAGAGAACACCGAGAGACCAGATGTCCACCTGAAAAAACATCACCAATACATTGTAAACTAATATCTTTGGGGGAAAAATCCGAAGAATTCATGAATACACTGGTAAACGTAAACCATAAACGGAAGAGTGATCGGTAACTAGACGTACGTGTTCCGAATGGGATCCACCCATCACCATCTCAGGAGGGAGATAGTCCAGAGTTCCACACATTGTCTGGCGCCTTAATATATGCGTTGTCTCTATACATCTACACCTTTGAAAGACAAGCGCGTAACACAGATTTTTAATAGAAATTTCGCCTCTGTTATAATTAAAGGATCGCGAAAGGCACGTGTATGCTAATTGGGGTTTAGACTGTTTCACTCTCTGCGCTCTCCTCACTTTGCACGGTCTCTCGCTCGAAGAGTGGTTGTTCTAAGCGCGATAGTGAAGCTCAAACGCAAAATCAGAAAGTGGGAATGCCTGATTCATAATCAGGGCACTCCGATCCATATCATGACCTAGAGAGTGACTATTGTTAAAAAGTAGGTTGTGGGACCCTTTAAAGGGTTCCGAAACTATGCACAACAAAATAAATGGGTTTTGTTTTTTTATTGTGTTGACACCCGTAACTTTTTGAGACCCATTAACTAGAACAGGGCCAAACTCTCTAGTAATATGCTAGTGCATCGGGAATAAAAAGTCGTAGATCCAAATTATGTCACTTACAAGGGTGCACATGACTGTGTCTTTTAAAGTCTTTTAACAAAATCATGCGTATCAAGCTAGTTATTTGACTACATTAACAAATAAACGACCTACTTGTTGGACGGCGCGTGAACACTCCATCCGAAATCGGAAATCTTCAATTCTCCGTTGGAACCGAGCAGAATATTTTCAGGTTTGATGTCACGATGGATGACATTCTTCGAATGACAATAGTGCAAGGCATCGGCCATTTGGTAGATATACTGATAATCACACATTTATATTAATCTAATAACCACACTTTCAATTATGCGAATGTTATTTAGAGATCTGCAATCGAGTCGTTTTGGTCGGCAAGTTTTATTTATTTTTGGTGACGAGGCGAGCCGCGGTTATGAATGGTGTATGAAACATAACCATCAAAAGGAATCGATTGCAGAACCATAGTCAAACATTTTCTGAGATCACTAGTTCGTAACCAATTAGATACTAAAAAACTGAAAAGGACTAAAATAAGCTGCCTTAAATATACATATTGGAACACTTTTTAGCAATTTTGTTTTTTAAACATTACCTACATTTGAAGAGTGGAGGTGGATTTTGAATGAACTTGCAGTATAGCGATTCCCACCACCTCTGATCCCAAAGAATAAACAAAAGAGGAATAACTAACGATAGCCGAGGTGTGGTCGTCAAACCTTCCCCTCTTGCACAATTCCTTGTACATTTCTCCCTTCTCTGCGTACTCCAAAACAAGATAAATCTTCTTCTCATCCCAGAAGTACGTGTACATACGAAGAATGTGAGGGTGCCTCAATAAGCATACCTTATCACGACATTACGATGACCCTTGTCATATATGAGCAGTGTCATCTGCGGGTAACTTATTCTTGTGGTAGACGAAACAAAACACAGTAATTGCTAACGTGCCCATATATACCCGTTATAAATCTTACAAAAATCCGTTTGACCCACAAATAAAATGATTTTAAGAAGTTACAAATATTCTCATTCTAAAGATACAGGTATTCACACCGAAATGAGTATTTAGGCAAAATGAAAAGCGCAACATGTACCTGAGATGAGCCTGAATCTCAATTTCCCTTCGAAGCTGATGCTCGACGCGTGCAGAAGTGAGTTGATTCTTGAAGAGGATCTGCAAATTCGAGAAATTTATGCCCTTCTGTTATTCTAGCTATATCGACGTACGATCATGGCAAGATCGAAACTAGTTATGTCTGTGAAACGAATTCGACTAACCTACTCACGTATTTTTACTGATAGCTGTACTAATGCCATAGATCAAATAGTACGACGGAAACGACATAACCAAGGCACTTTTTGTCGCAAAAATTTAGAAAATCAAGGCACTTTGCACTCCAAATTTACCCTTTTTGAATCAATATGCTCAATTTGAAGCTCATCAGTATGAGTCAAGGCACTTTTGCCCGTTTCACCGTACAAAATCAAGGAACTTTGAAATTCAGTGACGTCACTATTTGATCTATGACTAAGGCCCGATTAATCTTAATAGTGGTTGGATAGGTTGCTGCACAATTTTTGCTAGCAGTAGTTAGGCCATTGCAGAAAACGAAATGGACTTAAAACACTGCATGGATACTCATCTGGGGAAAGTTACCTACAGACTCAGCCCACGTATGCATGTCTGTCCTGTGGCAAATATTGATGATAAAACCGTAGCTCTGTGTTCATGCATAACTAAGTCAACAAATTTATGCTTACCTTGAGAGCAACTATGTATTCTGGATTTCGATGACGTGCCAAATAAACACTTCCGAACTTTCCCTTTCCGAGGGGTCGACCGATATCAAAATCACTTAGAGAGAACTTCCTAAATAAATTAATAGACCGAGTTCAGATTGTTCAGTCGCAAATATATGTTAAAAATAATACGAACCCGCCCTTTTTATGAGTGTCCTTTGTCTTCTCGACGTCCCCTTCGCCTTTCTAAATTATTATCAGACACGTTTTGAAATTCAAAAAAGCAACATAAGTACGTTCAGTAGTACTTTACTTATCACGGAGATAATTCTCTTGTATGGAGGCCGCAGAGGGATCCATGGATTCACCTTTCTCTTACGCTTTATAGCACTTGTCATTTATAAGATATTCTATGGCTTATGACTGATTTAGGGACAGTTTTTCCTACTCTATCAAACGACATTTCTCGTTTTTACGTAATATTCATTACCCGCTCAGTTGTATGTGGTGGAGCATGGAGAAGGAGGTAGAGGTTTATCGGAGAGTGGAAGGAGGAATGAGGGGAGGGGAGGGTCCGCTTATATACCCCTCGGGTCGTCATTAGCATTTCTGTATTGCACGTCGCAGCCTCGCTCTTCTTCATTTTAACTCCCCCAAGTGGTATCACCACTTCTTATACTGGGAGATCTATAGACACACTTGGTCTACGTAGACGTCTACGAGAGTCTGAACTCTCTGTTGTTTCAAATATGAGTAGAATACAGTAAGTGGCATCATAGCATGCTCCAGAGTCAGACATGCTACCTTTGTCTGTATGAGTAGAGGAGACGAACAACGGACTACCGCCATTACTTGTGAGCTTTTAGCTCTTCTCTCCTCCCCACAACAACCTTGTTGTTGCGTTATCGCTGAGAGTTCGAGGATGGTCTAACCTTGCTTACGTCTCTCATTTAAGGAAGTTCGAGTCTCCAGCTCTACATCTCCCTTCCAGAGTTCAGTCAAAGCTTTCATCTCCATCTCTCTACATCTCTCAAGGTTCCACATTACTGGTGGCCCATTTGGGGACGCCCTTTGGGTCCTCCCCACTTCCAATCGTGAGTCTCATAGGGTGAACTCAACCCACTTCCAACAGACTCACTGTTCTCACGATATCAGCGTGTCTGTGGCTTCACCACAGAAGACCTTTCCATATCATTCCATACGCCATGCGCCCTCAACCTCAATGGTTGTCCACGCGAGTCCCACTCGCTTCTGTACCTTGCAGCAGCGACCCTCGCTGTCTTACGCACCAACTCATGGTTTGACCGTAAACCATCACTGGTCGAATCACCATCGACCTTAGCTGCGGTGACCTTCACCGTCTTACGATATCCATTCCATTCGAGACCCTTCACTGTCTCGTCCACGATTGCAAAGTTGGCAGCGACATCCATATCCCCCGTATTAATTGCCCATGTAGCTGCAGCTACAGCTCGAGCTACAAGAATTAAATATTTAATTATCCGCAAATGATCTGAAAGAGATTGAAGCTACTCTATCAAACTATCATTCTTTCTACGTTGTATCTCTCTAGCGGTGGAAATCTTCACCTATTGATCACAGCACTTTTCGCAGATGCAAACATGTCAAAACAAGAAAAATAAAGAAATTCATTACTTAAAAGGAAAGACTTACTATGTAACCTTAACTCCATCGAAACATTGTTTAACATGGGTTCATAACTATCTTCGCAAGAAATGTCTGGCCGACCTCTCACGATGAGAACAAGGAAAAATAATGAAGAGAGACTCGCGTGAAGACTCGCAAGGTAGAGGAAGAGAAATAGTATGGCTTTCGGTTAGACGCAGAGTCAACCTAAGGTCAGAAAAGTGGAACTATGGTTCATAGTGTCATTTTCCTGACCTGAGGTGATTCCTGCGTCTCTTCTAATCTTTCGCTCTCTCGCTCTCTCTGACCTCGGGTTATTTTTATGACCTGAGGTCGAGCTAACTTTTTGACCTGAGGTTACTGCCATTTTCTTCTTTTCTAGAGCAAAAATGCATTGTGTAGCTCGAGCTACAAATCAGGGCAATTAATACCGGGGCCACTGTCGTCTTACGCCATGCCCTTGCTCCACGAGGTGCAACCTCCTCGTGAACAATTTCCTCTCTGGTATCCATTGGTGACTTGGCGCACGGGGGAACTAGCGCCAAACTAGGATCGCGAGGATACTCAAGATCATGGACACCGCGGGCTGAGTGAGTATTTGACGAAGATTTGAAGTCCCTGACCTCTCCTATCTATCAAGACTCCCTCCTTTGGAACCCCTCCACTGCTAGCCCAGATAAACGGTGTAAAACTGTAACTGTAACTGTATCCATTGGTCACTCTCCATGAGTCTCTTCCATTTGGATACCAGTCCTGTACACTGGACCGAGGTCCATACCAAACGCTTCAATACGTTTCTGTCCGACTGGGCCGTCTGATCAAGAACATGTTCGGTGAGAGACGCGCCATTGCCCTCTCAAACTACCGTATCTCATGACTTCCAAGGAGCAGTGCCTGCCATACCGGACAATGCAACTGCCTCCTTCTTAGCCCTACAGAGAATGGGTGCTCCAAGGCCTTCCCAGGTCGACGATCCCGCGATCGTCATAACGGCACCCGTTTCCAGCTCCAAGCTCAACGGCGTACCCAAGACCTTGGCCTTGACCATACACTTGGATGGTACCTTCTGCACAGCTCTAACTTCGTAGGCATCATAGTCCGAGTCACCATCTGACTCAACGTCGGAGGGTTCCACCCTATCCACGTTAACGAAACCTATGACACTTACGCAAGTTGTTATGCTTGCAGTCAACAACCCAGTTACCTTCCTTGCCACACAGGAAGCACCGACTTCCACCATTGGGATTTTTAGTCCCACCTTTGGTACCATTCCGGTTCATACGATCAGATCCTTCTGTCTGGCAGTTAGGTCGTCCTCACGAACCGAACTCCACTCGATCATCATATGATCGCCACTGCGTAGATCTTATACGCGCCTTCCATCTCTGTCAATTCCTCTACAAGGAATACTGTATGGTACCACCCACACCCTCTCCTATCTATCAAGACTCCCTTCTTTGGAACCACTGCTAGCCCAGATAAACGGTGTAAAACTGTAAACCACCCACAGGCCACAGTACCTTCAGCCACACAGGCTACAGTATCCTCTTTCGTCCTGATATCACCCATAGATATCAGCTCCTCCACATGGAATACTGTATGGTACGCCTCCCAGGCTTCAGTACCTTCCGCCACACAGGCTACAGTATTCTCTACAGATACCGTACTCTCATTAACGGGTTTATGGAGCCGACCCACACCACCATATCCCGTCAATCCTTCACAGCCCTTTACACGGCCATGCCGCCCACCGCTAGAATTGGTTAGGACATGGAGGCTGGGCTCTCCAACCGTGTCAACCAAGGCTGGACAGACTACGGTACCATCCTTCTGATTTTTGACAGCAATTAAACGGCCATGCCGCCCGCTGCCACAACCAGGTCGGATGATATGCCAACTATGGGAATTACTGTGGCAGAACACGAGGTGTTGTGCACACTTCCTTCCAAATCATTGGATACGGTAACCTTTTTCGCTCCAGCTGCCGACGTCGAGTCGAATCCCCCGGTCGCCAGTTGTATGTGGTTTAGCATGGAGGAGGAGGAAAAGTTTTTTTCGGAGAGTCGAAGGAGGAATGAGGGGAGGGTCCGCTTATATACCCCTCGGGTCTTCATTAGCATTTCTGTATTGCACGTCGCAGCCTCCCTCTTCTTCATTCCTCGCCGCGGTTGTCGTCCTTGCAGTCGTCTCTCTTCCATTCCTACTCATACTACTCTCTAGGATCTCGCCACAACTCGCTCTAAATCAGGGCAGTTTGTAATGTGTGCAAGGGCGAAATGGAAGCGGCCCCATAATCTCCGTGCTTACACTAACCTCGTCCGTTTCATCTTATCGTCGTTAATATAAAGCGAAACATTCAACCAACCTCTTCAACATCGTTTCCTTCAAGTAAATTCTCCTTTTCTTCCCTCTTCCGTGAACTTCTAGTACTTCGGTTCGACATTATCTAAATACGTAACTTGTAAACCTGTGCAAAGCTCTAATATTCCTAAACTGAGAATAAAAAAGCACAACAAAATTATAAAGAGAGGGCGAAGTCACAGAAAACAATCCTCAGCCGGAAAATTCCCGCCATATCGAGCTTTCAAATTTCTCAATTACATAAATCCCGGCCCGGAATTCTACAGTAACTAAGCGTACTGTAAGCATATTCATTATTTTTATGCATCACCGGTAATGTTACTTGTTTAAGAAAGCTTTTTTTTTGGTATTGTATAAGATAAATTTTAAAATGGTCTAATTTCATTCCGACTAAAAAGATTAGACAGCTTAGATGATATATAGAAATATAAAAAATCAGTGTATTTGTATAAGGGTAAAGCAATGCAAATTTTTGCGAACTATATTTTGCGATAAAACTGATAAAAATGTAAAGTGTTAAACATATTCCTGTTAAACCTGATAGTTGTGGTGAGTTCCTAGAGCACAGTATAGTATTTAGGAGAGAAAGAGAGACTACTGCAAGGGCGACAACTGCGGCGAGGAATGAAGAAGAGGGAGGCCGCGACGTGCAAGACAGAAATGCCATGAAGACCCGAGGGACCCCCCCCCCCCCCTCTCAAGACTTGGCGTACGAGCTCGGCTAAATAAGGGAGTACGCGCCAATCGAGGGTCAACAGCAAACACAAGATTCATCGACACCTCGTACTGAGTGGGTTTTGTAGAAGATTTGAAGTCTCTGACCTCTCCTATCTATGTCAAAGTCCCCTCCTTTGGACCCAAATCCACTGATAATCCAGATAAAGGTGTAAAACTGGAACTACCCTCATTCCTCCTTCCAGTCTACGATAAACTTCTACCTCCTCCTCCATGCTCCACCACAACATACAACTATGATAGTATAATCACTGCTCGTAAGTAGAAGAATTATTTTGTGAAAATTCGATAGGTGTTCGATAGGAGCCTTATCAATCATAATGAAATCTTTATTTACTCTTTCTCTCCTACAATATCATAATGAAATCTTTATTTACTCTTTCTCTCCCTTGAGGCATTTGGACAATACCACATTAGAATGAGTGGATATGAAAATTGAGAAGTTGGGGATTCTCTGAATATCTGCCTACGCGTCCATCTTCACCCTAAAACGCTGTTTACCCGATACTAGAAAAGAACCAAACAAACCAAATGTGCAAACTCCAGTACTGCATAAAGATATCGAGGATACGGTAGTTTGTATTGCTTCGGTGGTACGAGATTGTTATTGCCTCTACCAAATCTGTTTCCTCCAATCTACAAAGCCAACTCTTGTCATAATCACCAGAATCATTCAAGTTTTAAAAGAGTAAAAGAGATAGGCAGCATACTGCTTGGAAGAGAGTATCTTTTCGTAGAATAGCAATGAGCTGAACAGAATAAGAGAGAAGAGGCACTCCTTCCTTCGTTACCCCAATCACAATATTCGAAATGAGACTTGAGGCATCGTCTGCAATTGTTAGTGTGAAGAATGCGCAATAAAAGGTGAACCTGGAGGAATGTCAGTTCTGTTCCATACATCCACTAATCCATCCATTCCAATCAGATCTTCTTCACTGATCTGAATATTTCCTTAGCTGACCACAAAGAACAAACAAACTTGTAAGCAAGATAATTGTCTTTCTGTGAGCACATTCGTCTGAATCATTTCCGATAACTGTGGTAGAATTTCCGGATGGAGCATGAAATCTTTGAGTGGAGAAAGCTGTCGCTATAAAGCAGAGAAATATGATCTTCTTACTTCTCCATGCAAAGGCTACCGTATACTTGGTACTACAGTACCTGGCACACAGCAGAGATGATGTTGAACAGAGCATTCTGACTACCTTCCACAAGATCTCTTGTACAAGGAATTGCGTGTTTTCCGCCGAGGAATTTGACTCGATGCTGACGGAAATCAGTATGTACTTATCTAATTTAGACACAATTCAACTACGAATGGTATTTAAAAGTAAACTCACAGCTGAGAATGTAGGTGAAGTGATAAGAGAGAGGATCTTGGACATGAGACCGTCGTTTGACTTGCCAAAGAAAGGTCTCATGTTCTTCACTGACAAACGAAGTTTCTAAAGTTAAAAATATATATCTGATTGTATATATGTGTAAAAATATATCTGGTTATATTACTGACTTGAGAAAGTAGAAATTTTCTTACCTTTGAGGTATCGTGTATAAACTGTGGTCCTTGTGAAAGGCTGATAGAGAACGACTGTGCATCTTTTGGTTGCCTCTCAGGATGTCCTCCTATATATTTATTGCTGAAAAGGGAATATTAAGGAATTGAGGGTGATTCTACAGTACTTACAGTATACTCTGCGCCTTCACTACATCCTCTACGGCGGATAACTCTAAAATGAAGGGATATGTATGAAATACATTTATCGTTGTTGTAGAATACAATGTAATATAAATACCTGCACGCTGGAATAAGTATAGAACAGCTGTACTTCTCATCACATTTGATCATGCACACTTTAGTTCTCGCTGCAGTCTGAAAGTGAGTAAATTTTCATGATAAAATTTTAGCAAAGGCACGTGCAACAATCTGATTATAGTTGCCATAAGCACGATAGTGAACGGAAAAATGCAAAGCAAAATTGGAAAATGAGAATGCTGAATCAGAATCCTGGTGCATTACGGCGAGAAAAATGATTATTGTTAAAAATTCGGCTGAAGGACTCTTTAACCTGAGTAGACAATACATTTAAACCCGGCCGCGCACTCAAAAAAACAAGGTATGAAAGGGAGCAAGAGCTATCATTCATTTCTGACAAATTTAACATGCAGTGCGCGAAATGGACGAATTACGCAGTTCGTTTTTCGTGCTACTTGTGGAACGAAAAATTCAAAAGTACACGCGCTTTTATTTGCGTTCATCATCGGTTTTCTCTCGAAGTACCTGTATCTCGTTTTCAGGACATGACGGAAGAGTTCGAACCCTCGTTGCGGAATATCATAGAACAAGCTACCCTTAAATGGATTTTCGTAGGAGGAAAGGGAGGAGTGGGCAAGACGACTTGCAGGCATATTTCGTCCCTCTCCCCCATTACTTTATTTTCTTCAGTTGCTCGCTTGCTGTGCAACTAGCGAAAGCTAGACGCTCTGTACTTATCATTTCTACTGATCCCGCTCACAATATTTCCGATGCATTCAATCAGAAGTTCTCAAAAACTCCGCAGAAAGTCAATGGATTCGATAATTTATTTGCAATGGTATGTCGGGTTAAAACCGATAAGCTAACTTATAAGTTTCAGGAGATAGATTCAAGCATCAACAGTGAAACAACTGTTCCTGGACTGGAATCACTGCCAGAGAATTGTATGTTCTCTTGGTATTCGTGTAGTTTAGCTGATCAAAAACGAAGAAAGATATCTGATTTGTTCATTAAAATAAAAACGCTTAAGAAAATGATGTTTGAAAGCTTTAGCAAGAGAAATGTGTTTTTTTTTTCTAGCTGCTCTTGGAGGAATGACGAAACAACTACTGCAAGATATGGTGGGAGGTCTTCCTGGAATAGATGAAGCTATGAGTTTCTCCGAAATGATGAAGTTTGTTTCAACCTTTCTAATAATACTTCTTCATTATCGCTAGCTCTCTTTTGCTTATATTCACATTGAAATTCGCTTTCTTAGGTTTCGGAGTTCTCATATTTAGGTAATCCTACCTACTACCGGTAGGCACAGTGGTTGGTTGGCTTAATGCAATTTTTTTTTCTGCTGCTGGGTACCCTGTATCAGAAAAAAATATGTTGACTGATGCTCTCAATCTTTATCTATGAAAGGGTCACTGCAGTAACCTATCTCTCTGCCCATATATTGTTGAGGTACTGTAAAATAGTAAAGACGCGTGAGAGCTAGTGAGATGGTACTGGACTGGAATCGATTGTAGTACGATCTAGTGCTTTAAAATTATTCATAGTTAACTAAGTGTATGATATAAACTATGCCCACTACATACGTTAAATAGGAGTTAATAACCTTTTAATTATCTGTTTAGATTGATCAATTCGATGGACTTCGAAGTCGTTGTCTTCGATACTGCTCCTACAGGTGACTTTGTTTTCCAATATGACCTTTTGAGGTATATACTTAATAATGCCTTAATTGTATTTGCCCTTTGCAGGCCACACCCTTCGTCTCCTTCAGTTCCCTTCCATCATCGAGAAAGGATTCACTAAGCTTCTCTCCCTTCAAAGTACCCTCGGTCCAATGATGAGTCAGGTGAGAGGTCGGAGTAAATGGAGATAAGGGAAGGTTGAGATGGGACAGATGATGGGATTGGGGGATGTGAGTGGAGAGGATGCAGGGAACAAGTTGAATGAGACACTGCAACTGGTGCAGAAGATGAATGCTCAGTTTAAGGACGAGGTGAGGGGGGATGCTTTTAAGGGTGGGCAATACATTTACAGAATACATTTTATTCTTTAGCGTAATTCTAATTCGTTTAAAAGCTCGTATGTTGTTTTAGAATGTCAAGTTGTGCATATTTTTCGCTCACGCGTTATACGCCTTGCGTTTTTTGACCACAGTAATCCTGTTTGCATTGCTGCGTGGCACAACACATATTGGTGGACACGTATATAGAGATAATACCGCCGACGCGGACTTATTGGGGCCGTAATTGATTAGCTTGTAGAAGAACGAGTTCACTTACTAGATGGTCACCCACGAAGAGCACTACGAACATTCATCCTTTGTAGAAACTCACTACCTTCGTTTGTGTTTGTATTGCTGAATTTCTGTCATTGTACGAAACGGAGCGTCTAATTCAAGAACTGACTAAACAGGTATTATGGGAAGGAGAAATGGAGAGAAGGAGTCTCTTGAGGGCATCGACACTCATAACATCATCGTCAACCAGCTTCTCTTCCCCGATAAGGTTCATTCTTTCGAATTCTTTCGATCAGCTCAAGTTGTAGGATGGTGACGGATGTATCACATGTAGGAAATGTGCAAGCCGACATAAGATTCAGAGCAAGTACCTTGAACAGGTAAGAGAGAGGGATACATAGTTAGATAGATAGATAGATAGTTTATCCGCACTTTACATGGAAACACGATGACTAGAAGGAAAAGTACAGGAAAGAAGTCGGAAAGCAGGTTTAAGAGAGCACAACAAAGAGCTCAATGGTTTAAATTAGTTAATTAGAATTAGTTAATAAAAGATCTACAACATGATTCTTAAATGATACAGGAGAAAGGTTAAAAGAAGAATCAACCAGACTATTCCACAGAGTAAGATTGCGATACGCAAATGAGTGCTTAAAACGAGACCTCCTAACAAGCGGAATGGACAACTTAAAACGATGGCCTCTATTAATTCGAGATGATGGCGATCTGGGAAATACGTCGTGCACTGAGAGATCTATAAGATTATAATGGATCTTGAATATAGTCATCAAATCAATTACCCTTCTCCTAAGGTCAATGCGATGCATATTTAACAAGTGAAGTCTATCAATATATGGAACATCAGTGCCCTTACGACGGAGTATCAAGCGAGTAAACATTCTTTGAACAGACTCAATCTTAGCACTATTGCCACTATTCTGGGGAGGAGACCAGCACTCAGAGTATGTTTCAATGATAGGTCGAACATATACATTAAACAGACGAGCTAGAATAGAAATATTAGTAGTCTTAAACGTTCTAAGAATGTACAAACATCTTCTCCGAGCCTTATTACAGATAATATTGATGTGCTCATCAAAGCTAAGAGAATTAGAATACACAAGGCCTAAATCTCTAAATGATGTCACGTTGGGAAGAGGGGCAGAGGATAAGGTGAAAGTGAAGGGGGGATGGGAGCTGCTTACTAACATACATGCTGTTTTGAACGAGGAGAGTGTGAGGCCACGAGAACAGCACCATGAAGCATACTGACAAGATGGAAGCAATTGTGAGAGGAAAGCAATGAAAAGAACATCCTGTCAACTAGATAGCTTTAAGAGTCTCGCAATCAACTTTTTAACAATAGTCATTACTTAAACCATTATATGGATCGGAACACCTAAGTTCTGATTCAGACATTCCCATTTTCATATATGAGAGCCTCCGCGAGAGAATCGAAAACCCTACGGCGGTAGAAAATTCATGTCCGTAAAATCTTATAAAACTAAGGCCATAATGGTGAAAATTACCGCACTCCAAATACTCATAACTTCCTCCAATGTCAACATTTTCATACACCTTTTTCAATTATAATCCATGAAACTAGAAAAAAATTGGAATGACTGGTTTTTTCCATTTCTCAAAAAAAACGAAATTTCATGTTACAATGTTACCCCAAAAAGACTTCTTGAAATCGTGAAGAATTAATAGTAATATGAAGTAATAGTTTAAATTATAGATAGCCGATCTATACGAAGACTTCCATGTAACTCATCTTCCCTTACTTGAAAAGGAAGTCAGAGGATCAGACTCTCTCAAGGAATTCAGTGAGTTTCTGGTTAAGCCTTTCAAATCCGATTCATCATGAGTCATCACTTTCCTGCTTACTTCTGTTGTGAGTTCACTTGTTCCGTTTTATGCTTTTTCTCGTGGGTCCGAATCTTTTAATGTCCATAGAAAAATTGTGATAGAGTCGGTTTATAATATAAACTTTGTTTCATTTTACTTTTTTATAATGAATCGTTATTGAAATGATGAATAATTGTTAACACAGATCTAGATAAACACCGACTTCTGGGATGTGTTAAAGCTATCTTGGGGATCATGTGAATCTAACGGCAAATAAGTGAAATGGAGAGGATTAAAGCATGAAACAAATGTGAACTTTCACTCGGGTTAAGGTGTCTGTAATTATGCACTGTTGGGATACTGTAAGTGACATCTATGAAAAGTTGAAAAGAAGAATGACACTACTCGTAGTAAGTGATGGCTCTCTGATTACTGTACAATTCCGTGTGAGAGTCAGTATTCATTCGACGGATCGCTTTTCGCGAATCGAGATGTACGGTAGACACCACAGAGCACCGTTCTTATTAGGGAAATATCGAATTGCCGCTGTGTATCTGAAAAGGCTTCCTAATATATTATTGGAGGAAAAGGAACGTTGATAAATCTTTGCAGCGCACTCTGCTAAGTGAAACTCTCTTGGAAAAGTGCCAGCTTAGGCTAAAGGCCGGCTCCGGCTGAAGTTTCACGGTGGTTAGCGGAAAGAACTGCGCAGCTCTCTCAACGTTCGCTTTCCTTCAATAATACCAATATCATTTAGCAAAATCAAACACACTATTAAGTATAAACTTACTCGTGAGATTCGTTCCTTGCTTCGATATCAATTACTGAGAACATGAGGAGTGTTGTGTAAGCAGCTACAGAGGATGTGAGATGGAAGAGTGCATGAAGGTACGGTATTCCTGTGAGGGTACTGTAGGTGGGGAAGGAGGATGGACACAGTCGGCATGGCAAATAACTAACCCAGGAACAGCCAGACGTCGCAGAAAATACGGTCACTTATCCACAAGACAACCGATGTTCCCCATATACTGAATATACGAGAGGGGAAAGAGGAAATTTCGGGGATTCCGCTGTGAAGAGCTTCATAGCGAATGATGAAGACACCAGGGATTGAATAGAACATAAGAGCGATGGAGTTGAGTTCGGGATGGATGAAACAGAGACACGAGATGAGAAGGGCTGCGACGAGAACCAGGCTGCGGAATAAGGGGCTGCAAGGGGAAGTATCTGCACCAGTCGTTCAGTACTAGAACAACCTACTGCTTATCAACACAAGTATGGTCATCCGTATACTGCATTACTTATCATAACTAACAAGTGAAAAGGCAATGATATTAAAAGAAGAACGTACATAGTGTGCCGGTAGGATGGAGGGTACCATTTACAAGTTGGAGTGTAGACGATGAGGAAAGTGTTCATGATCCACACGAGAGACAACTCGTCGACCAATTGACCTCAATTCACTATTATTCAGTCTATTATTTTATACTTATAATAATCATCAGTTGAAAATATATCAGCTGAACAAAATAATCAGTTGAATTACAGCCAGACGTCGCAGAAAATACGGTCACTTATCCAACAAACATTTTCGCTATGTAGTTATAATACAGCCCTTTCGGTCTGTAATGTACCTATGAATAAATTTACTAGGTAATAAATGTATTTGTTCTTCTCTTAGGTTGAATCGTGTGAAATACTGTGCCATCATGTGTTTCACTTATGTGTACACTTTCCAGTTAGTCCCTTGTGTTTGTTTGTCGTTGCAACCAAGGAAACATAGCTCTTCTCCCTTCTTTTCTCTTCCTCCCCATCTCCATTTTGTGTCTATTTCATCACTCATTTGTAGTCTGTAGTCGCTATATCCGTATATTCATCCGTAAGCACAGAAGAAACATGTCTCAAAGAACAATCAACTAACCGAAAAGATTGATAGTAGCATGGTAGTAAGTAGAGGCGATGCCATTGACAGTCATTAGAAGATTGGGAATGAGTATGGAAGCGTTCACCTGAGTAGTGACAATATCTATCTGGCTGTAAAAGTAACATCTCTCAGCCAATGGTCGATCTATATCTTAGTAATAATAAGGAGAGACTTACGGTGTTAGTATATTTCCGAAGTAATAGGACATTGATGAGAGGGAGTACGATGATCGGAAGGTTAGTTATCTGAATTATCTTACGCAATGAAATAATAATTGAGATGGCATACACGCTGTATTCCCTTTAATCTATTCCTTGGCTGCCTTTTCCTTTTCACACTCGCTCTCTCCAAACAGAAAGTACTCAAACAGGATGAGCACATCTTATGTTTCTGTCCTCCTCCCTTAACCCTCTCTAATACATCCCCAACTCCAATTCCTTAGTCTTACCGTATTAGCGAATTCGGCGATATAAGGATGAGTCTGATATTTGTATGCAGACTCACACCAAGCATGTCCCGATTCGTATTCGAACCAACCACTCATGGCAACTGTAAGAGGGGAAATGAAAGAGGGACAGGGACGGCCATACTATTTAATTGACATACAGCCTGTCGCGGACCCGGGAGGGGGGGACGAGGAATGAGGGGAAAAGAGGGCAAAATCGAGGTTCTTTAGAAGTTTTTCTTGAATAACAAGAGTAAGAAATGGAAATTCAAAAATCGGACTTCGCTATGCTGTGAGGATGATCATCCCCTACAAGATGTATACTCACTTACCCACCAAGGTTCAAAGGCCAGGGAGCCTTTGTGTTTTGACCGAAGACAATTTCAAAATTTTTTGGCCAAAACGAAGTTTTCGATTATACGCCTGTAGAGAGGGCAACAATACAAACGTGTTCCCAAAGTTTCAATTCTTTTGGTGTAGGCATCTCTCTGCAGTAGCAGTTTATCGCGACAGGCGACAGGCGACAGGCAATATAAATATTGACAACGCCGCATCAATCAAACTATGTATCGTTCACTTCTTTTAATCAAGCTGAATCACAGCGTTCCGACATAATGAAAAAGTCACTAACGTTCTACCACACACTTTTTCACGTCATAGAAAGCTTGAAAGATGCCGACGCTGTGATTTTTGTTTGTCCAGAATAATGTATGTGAATTATAAGCGTTAAAAGGGAACTGCGTTATGACTAGGAACAAGCAAAAGAAAAGGTACGTGTGGTCTGCTTTCTTATTCTCAATATAAAGTATTCGAAGTGTTCCAAATTGTAAGAGCAAAGACAATTTGAAGATCCACGAATTTGAAGTTTGAGAAGAGACTGGGAAAGGGATATCGTCAATCTCCAATGGCAAAGGTGATTTGACAGAATGAATCATGCTATAAATAAGACAAATTAATCTCATGCATAGTGGCATGATTTGGAGAAAAGTCCACCAACAAATACTCCCATTGCTTCCAAACGTTGAAGAAATGATGTGAAGGAAACATTATCAGGAAAGAATTATATTGTGAAAAGGAGATTGGAAATGGAAAGGAAGAGAATGAATATTACGAAGCAGGGGCTTCGGAAATTGAGGAGGACACTAGTGGCACTGAGAGGGAAGCCTCTCCGGCCCGCCCCATTTACCCCTCCTCCACCTCCCCACACCCCCTTCCCCCAACCTCCGTACCTTACCCCATCACAGGTACCTATATCCCCCCACGGATAGACTATGTTCTCTCTTGTCCTTCCAAGTCCCTTTCTTACTCACACTCTCACTCTCATTCCATTCTGGCTTCGCAAGATCATTGGCATACTGAAGTAGACGAACGAGATATCTACCTATATCTAGGTACGCAGGAAAGGTAAAATATGTAAGTAGTTGATAGTAGATAGGTATCTAGGGTGAAGAAGCAGTTAGGAAGAGACAAATGGAAGAATAGAGAATATGGAGAGGGGAACATGGGAAAGTGAGTCATGGCGGAAGAGACTATAGACAAGGTTAGGAGACGGAGAGGGATATGACACATTTGAGGAGAAACTGGGAATAAAGGAATAGTAATTAGTGTTGGAAGTGTAAGCTGTGATCCACATTTAGGTACACTCAAGAATCAGAGTTGAAAAATGAAGAGACACGGAGATTTTACCAATACTATTGGTATATTATGCTTATTGTTAGGAAAGAAGACAGAGTAAGAAGAAGAGAACACCGAGAGATTTAAAAACACAAAAAAAAAGATTAAATGGGGGGTCGAAAGGTCAATTGCTGATCAGGTTTGTATTAGAAAGGATAAGTGAGGGAAAGGAGGAGAATTAGAAGGGGGAGGGAATAAGGAAGAGAGGAGGGAGAGGGAGAGGGAGAGCGAGGGGAAAGAGAGGCGAGGGATAGTGGAGGAATAGTGGAGAAAGACGAAGAGCTGATTGAACATGAGAAGCTGTGACTGTCTAGATGGTTCGTACGGGTAGGTAATACTAAGGTAATGAGAAGGAAGAGGGTTGGAAGAACACTTGGTTGAGATGTAATCTGAAACTGGATTCGAGTGACACTCTCATAGATACCTACAAGACAACGAGTCTCGCTATGGGTCTTCTGCCCTTCTTGCTCTACTCTCCTCCTCCCCCTTCTTTACAGACCGAAATAGCTACGAGGGATTTGCAGGGATCGTGCTATTCCCTTTCCCTCCCTCCCTCTCTCTCTCTCTCTATGGTCTCCCTCTCCCAACTTTTCCCTCGCAATACGCAAAGTCATTCGAATATAGCCGATGACATGACAAATCCATTGATGATTTCACCGGAATAGGAATGTTCACAAAGGAATCATAATTACAGTGGAATGTCTCCAATCTGTGACAACAATGCATCTATGCTAGTGTGTTGAAAGCTTGCATCGCTAACACCTACATTCATGGAAGCTAAATTTGTAATGTTGAGCACAACGGTTCGCCAGTTCCAGTTATCTGAACTGCGACTCTGCGTCTCTGCAATTCCCATGCTCTCTCGCCTCCACTTTCTTATTTGCATACTAGAGAGCGACGAGGAAACAATTGTTCGAACACCGCCCCGCACCTCTCCCGTTGTTCGAATGAGTTGAGGAAACAACGAGATCGTTGTTCGAACAACTTTTACATAATCACATCAGTTGTTCCTTTCCTCCCCCTCTTCCATTTCTCTCTTTTTCATTCTTCGTAGTTTTTAATCTCACACAGCATTCCAAGCGTTCTAATAGCGAATAGCGGTTTCCGCGCATAGGATCCGATCCTATAGGCGAACCAGGGAACGAAAAATTATGAATTTAAAATCTTAAGTTCGTCTCTAAGAATTCTAAACCCTCCGAAAATTTGGTGTAGTTGGGTCTAACCACTCTTGAGAAAATTCAAAAATGGTGGTAAATTCGCTATTAGACACATTCTTTACCGGGCAGAACGCTGTGCTCATTATTTACCGATCTATGTATCCTTCCTGATTGAAGCAAAAAAAAAGAAGGAAAAGAGAGAGAAATGGAGGATAATTCAATTATAATTGTTCCTTTCGTTGTTCCTGCTCTTGTATAATAACTGCTAAGGGCCGAGACGAAAAACGTGCGCAGAGACGTATCAACGTGCCTAATTATACGTCGCGCCTTTTGTCGCGATCGGTCGCCTCGGTTTTGGCAGGGAGGGAAAGAGGGAATGGGAGGAGAGAGGGTGGAGGAGTTGCGTATTAGTTAGATGAGAATATAGGATAAAGGGAGGGAGTAAAATGGCAGGAAAAGACCGGATTACTGTAGAGTAGAGAAGAAAGGTTTCGAAGGAAAGGTGGGAGATGATGCAGCTTTAGATAGTTCTATATTTAGTCCAAACTCGTATTTGTACAATATCCGCTAAGGTCGTCACGAAATTCGTGCGCAGAGACGTATCAACGTGCCTAATTATACGTCGCGCCTTTTGTCGCGATCGGTCGCTTCGGTTTTTGGGGGTGGGGAGGGAGGAATGGGAGGAGAGGGGAGGCGAATTTGGTTAGTCTGGAGGAGGGAGGGGGATGAGAGAGGGGAGGGAGGTCATTCGTGGTCGTGCCCTCGCCCAGGATGGTCGGGCGAGGAAGAGGGGAGAGAAGGTGGGATAGGAGCGAAATAAATGGAGGTACGGTAGCCACGGTTTATGAAGTGTATTATAGATATGGTAGTACAGTTTGAAGGGGGTATAGATACGTTAGGGCTTATAAAATATATTAACTTGGTTGGAACATTAATACTGTATCATCAGGGGTAGCTACCGGTAGTTTAAGATAAGCCTAGAGTAAGTTGTCTGATATAGCAGCTTAGTTATAATACCGTAACTGTTGATAATATATCGCATAGCCCAAAACCAAACAAATATGATTACACTAATTATTTCTAATTTCAGGACGAAGAAGAGTTTGAAGAAGAAGACTTAGTTGTTTTTTTAGATAAATTTGCTTTTGCATGTTTACACAGAATAGCTTCAGTAACAATTGATACAC
>LS837012.1:15228-27020 GCA_900490955.1 Micoletzkya japonica
GTTGCAGTTAGATAGCAGGCTAAACATCGAAGCGCAGCCTTTCGACAGGACACAGCCGAGCTCTAATTGCCCTGAGGGAATGTAGGGCTAGAGAGAACAAAAAGCACACTAAATATGTTGAAGGCGAAAATATGCTTAACTAGTAGAAGTAGTATATTTATCGACGCGCATTGTGTTCTATAATTCTTAGTTGTAGTGCATTGGATAACAATAAAATCCCGCTCAACAGACATAAAGATTTTGCAAAGTCCTCACGCAAAAAGGGCACCAAATGAAAAGGGCTGCCCCGGTCGGCTAATGCCTTTGTTGATATTCTCTCTTGGCCTTAGAAAGTCAGCGGCTTTTGCATTCTCTCCATGTTTATACAAGAACGACTGCCCTCCTCTGCTAGCTCTGCGATCAAAACACTTCATATGAATGATTTTTTCAAATGAAAGGAAAGCAGATAAATTTTTTTCGATCTCATTTTTAACCAACTCTTGCGGCACTAGGTAGCTACTTATCGGAAAATCACAAGAAAAATAAAGCCTCAAAATAAGGTCAAAAACAAAATAATAAAATAAGGTCAACGCCTTGCCCTTTTCTCACCAGAACTCCCTGCAATCCCGTGTTCGCTCTCCATTCAAAACTCTCCGAACTAACGTTCACAATTGGTGTCGACTATGCACTTTGCACTACATTCTCGCCGGATTCCACAAGGCGAAAATAGGTTTCTAGCGTTTGGGCATAACAAAAAGCAGCTTGGAAGAGCATAAATGACCCTTAGTCTGGCACAGGGAATGGGAATCAGCAACCACAAGGGAAATATCGCCTTCTTCGTATAATCATTTATGCTAACCACGTAGGGAATGATTCCCAAACGTAGCAAAATGCCTAGTCTATGAAAGCATGAGCATAATCGACTATCGCCAACTGAACTATCTAGTCCTCGGCTAGCACGAATGGCCACTTTGCTTCCTTCCCCGGGAAACTGAGAGACAATTCACCCCTTCACCCCCCCCCCCAGATTGAGAGAGGAGAATAATCTACATGGAGATGACGAATTCTCAACCACAAACAATTTCGACCATAGACGACATCAACCTATTGTTGACGATTCGAAAGGATCTAGAAGCATGAAACAGGAAGGAACGAGGACATGAGAATGCGTACGAAGAATAAGAACAAGAAATGATTTAGGGAAAAAATCAGTTGCCAGGGGAGCATTGGACAAACCACAAGCTACGCCATAAGGACATTTGCGTTTTTTTCTTTTTTCGTTATTTTTACAAAACCAACAAGTATTTGACGGCGCACCGTTGCTCATGACGTCTACCCTTTTTATATTGTCCTTGAAACATAGAGTCGACTGTAGGATGAAAATAGGCGGTCATCATGTTGTAAATACAACTAAAATTGTGTAAGTATCACGGAAACTTTTATTCTATGTATCAGTTTATTCTATGCATCTTTCGGACTGAGCTATAACGAGTTGGTCTAGAGAACCTTCTAGTGTATCGCTTTCACGGTTTTACAGACGAAAAGAGAGAAGGGTTGCGGTGTTAAGAACTACGCAAGGAGTGAGGAGAAAAGAAGATGCGAGACGAGTTATGAGGAAGCAGCGAGGGAGGGAGGGGGGTTAGCAGGTAAAGGCGAGGAAGAGGGGAGAGGGAGAGAGCTAGGAGGCAAAGGGGAGGAGGAGCGAGGTTAGGAGGTAAAAGGAAGCTACGAGGTAAAGGGTAGAGGGTAGGAGGAGGGAAATTGGTAACTCGAGAAAGCTCGACGCTGTCCCCCCCCTTATACCCTGTCATCCCTAACACTTTTGACATGACACTTTCTTTTCGCTACACAAGCTAGTCAGGGATCGCGTCAATCAGAGGTCGGAAACTGGAAGAAGGGGAATATGCAGAGAGTAAGCTGAACCAGAGACTGCCTGGGGGCAGAGGTTGCAGAAATGAGAGCAGAATGCGGAAGTCAAACGAGATGCTAATTATTTGGTGCTGTATTTCTCGAAAAGGGCACGGTGAAGAGCACAAAATACAGCACGAAAAGCGAAGGCAAAATGGCTCACGAGCTTGATTTACTATGGTAATGCCGGTGAGTGGCGAATTGAGAGGCTTCGAACAGGCGAGAAAAGAGAAATAGATGGACAGACGGAGTTTACTGTTAATAATAATAATTATAATATTTATGCGATTTCACAGGGAAATGCGAGAACAAAGAAAAAAACTGTTGATATGTTTCGCGCTGTTTATATACATTTTCAGACTGTGCCCGTTGTCAGTTGATGAGTTCGTTCCTAACTTTTCATTATTCCTATTTAGGTAATATGAAGAGAGTGCAGACGACGTAGGAAAGATCGTACTGTCAGAGCAGTTTGGTCAGTAAAGCTCTACTTGGGGCAGGGAGGAAGTTGAAAACCTTGTCGTGCGAGAATGAAGCGAATGAGTGTGTGCCCAGACTCTCAGTCTCAACCCTCCCGTTTGATGGTAGTTTAATGTGATTTACGGCGTTTATCTTGTGATCTGCCCGGGCGAGAGATGAAGCTTGTCGCGAGAAACAAGCCATCGAAAAGAAAAAGGGAATTATATCTATTTCGCACAAGGCATTTATTCACAAGGTTGTTTGGAGAGATTTCGCTTTCCGCAGTTACGATGTTCCTTTGAGTTTCTTTGCATTCTCTGCAAAGAAAGCTGTGGATCAGATCAAATAATTGTCGTCCAAAATATCAGTCGATCTTGCAGAAGCAATATAGGTAGTTATCAATTTCAACTTCTTTTGCCGCTCCACTGACAGAATGCCTGAGGGCACTAAAGAAGACCATAGAAAAGTGATAGAGATTAGTGACAAATAGATGGGAGGATTTAGACAGATGAAGGATTGATGGAGACTAATGAGAGTGTTCATGGAGAATAGAGTGGAGGAATGAGAGGAGAGCAGGACGAATCATCGATCATTTTTCCTATCAGTTGTTATCATTCCTACTCGCGACGAGAGAGCGAAACGGTATGAAGAGAGTTCACATAAAGTAGGAATGCGATTATTGACGGAACGTTTTAGTGGAAAATAATAAAAGATTTGTGTATAGATTGCGCGCCTTGTATATCTACACAGCGCATATGCAATAATCATCATGCCCTATTCTGTTCGCTGGATAAGCCCCCTAAAGGAACGAAGTGATGGGGCAAATTGCATTGCCCTTTCCTCCTAGGCAACTTGACTAGACTATCTCTAGCGCTGAAGTTTTGCTCTTATTCAATAAGCGTTTCTTATCCTTAAAGGTGGTGTAGACAGAACAACATTAGAAACTCCCGCCACGAAGAGCCTGTACAGCCGCAAAAGATTACGGTAATGATAGCCAAGCCAAACATTCGACCAAACGCAATTTTCCGCAAACTATTCTACGGATGGCGTACTGTATCGGGTCTAAATAATTGTTCGCGCCGTTATTTTTTGAATTTCCTGTACATCAAGCAACTGTTCGCTCACGTTTTCTCAGCAATTTGTAAAAATTTTTAATTTTTACTGTTATTTTGTTTAGAATTAACACCCTAAAATCACAAAAAGCAGGCCTGATTAATGCGTCAAAAATTCTGTTTATACCACCTTTAACACTGGAGCAAAGGTCTACTAGAATGGTTTGATATAAATTGTGCATCGAGTTATTTTTCACCTCATAAATATAAACGGTGCGAAATATGTTGTATACTCAGTTATGCAGAAGTTTCGACCTTCCTCAGAGTAAATCAAATGTGCAGTCTGGCCAACTTTTCCCGCTTCATGCGCAGGAACAAGAGTAAATGCAATACGTCGGAGAGCGCATCTCGGCATTTCGCATGCAAAAACTCACCACAAATCACCTTCGCGCAATTTGCCGGCCTTTGAAAAAGGCGGAACTTTTTGTCGAGGAAGAAGAGCAAAGAGTAGAGGCATGGGCACTAGCAGGAAAAGGTGTGGATCAGGGGCGAAATAACGAGATATAAAAAAGTGATGAGAAGAAGTTGGGAGAGACTGCTGATATGAATAAGCGGTTGATGAGTGTACATATGTATCTATGGTTGAGGAAAATGTTCCATCAGTCGTCTCATTCCTACTTCCAACGAGAGAGCGAAGCGGTATGAAGAGAATCCAGACAAAATAGGAATGAGTTTACTGATGGAACTTTTTCGCCAATAATATCTATAGACCTTGGAATGGCAGATTTTAGAAAAGTTGCAAAACTGCGATCGTCTCTTGCTTGAAAGATAGTAAAAAAAAACAAGGTAAACAGGCTTCTCAGGAAAAAAATGGAAATCGGTGAGATACGGTCAATCAAAGGTATCTTATCAAGGGAACGGGAAACGGTCCAAGTTTTCGTCTACGTTTTAAATCATTTTACATGCAGGCGGGCTTATGAAACATAACCATAAAAACGGTCCGTTTTCCACTTCCCAACCTTAATCTCCTCACCTAATCATCCGCTATCATTCCCTCCTCCTCCTCCTCTTCCTCTTCCCTCCCCAACCCTGTTCCCGTCCCCTCCTCATTCCCGAATGTCGTAGCTATAAACCGACACAGGCGACAGCTGCTGCCGTAGCTCATTTTTATCGCGTAGACGTAAGGTTGGGGATGGGGAATGGGAGGGGGGACAACAGCGTCATACTGCATGGAGCAATACTCGTTCTCAGGTTTGGCTAGGTAATAATACACAGCCTAACCTGACTCGATAAGCTGCTATCGAATCGTTTCGAAGTTGAAACCATTCGATAGTCGAACACTATTACTGAGCTTCATCGCTCCGAATTATTATAATTTTTGGCGAAGTAAAACGAATCGAATGAGATATGGAGAAATTGAAAATGTATTCGATAGTCGCGCCGTTGTCGTGAGAGAGGATCGTTGACGCCGATTGTCACAAACTTTATAGTGCGCGTGAAACATATGTTTGGTTGCCAGTCCGTCAACCTATAACAATAGCATACTGCGAGTAGTGAAGAAAGTGTTATGAAACTTAGCCCTCAGCAGCACAGCATTCCATCAACGACCCCTCGAGGAGGTCAAAAGAGCAACATACTCTCTGGCTGTCAGCCGACAGTCAGTCTGCCTCGATTCGGGTGTGACACATCGTATGTCCCTCTCCCTCCCTCCTACTTCTCTTCCCGCCCTCTCCTTCTCCATCTTAGTCGTCCCACTCTTATTAGTCGTTGACCCCCAGGACAGAGAGAAGGAGAGAAACATGCCATGACATGAATCGGCTATGCAAAGGAATGGAAAGACGAGGCAGCATCCGTCCTTGCAGCACGGCACTTCATACTATTTATTTTACTCCTATGCTTCACGAACAGTTAATAATGAATCTATCCCTTGTTAATTGCTACAGACAGCATCACTGCTTTGAAGGATTTCGAGAACAATTACGAAAATGATAAATATTCTTCTCTGTCCATTTATTGCAAGAGTAGCTAGATGTCCGCCAACCTCATAAAAGTGACCCACTGCTACGGTATATAAATGTTTTATTTATTGTCTACGTCATCAAAGAATCTGATATGATTAGGTTGTGCACATAGCAACGAGCACAATCTTAGGCTGTACACTGATGAACGAACGTTGCCTATAATCAAAGAACATTGGAAATGAGAAGGGGATTCCTGGAAGTAGCGCGAAGGTGACACTATAGGGTATAAAGAATATAGAGAACGGAAAAGAGACCAATAGTTCAGCTATGATTCATCTTCATAAAGGGCTGGCATTGTTTTCTAACATTATTTTATGAAACATCGCCGGTAAATGATAAGCTTTTCGTTCTCTATCACCAAATAGGCTTCATAAGTAGGGGCAGTGTGGTACCATTCGAGGCTCTTTGAGGGAAGAGAATGACGCATTGGAAACTGTCTCCGTTGTGAAATTGGTTTGCAGGGATATTCTCGTATTCTGGTATTTCTCGACATTTCCATCATACAAGTCGAGAAATGCCAGATTACGCTACAGTAACTGAATGTATATCGTACAGTATACCTATGGTTACCGAATGTTGCGAAGCTATGCGAACACATCATTAGTAGAGCATTCCATTCGGGTGTTTTTGATGATTACGCTTCACGATGATAATCAGTTTATAGTTTGTTATCCTATGGAGGGTGAAGCTTCAACATTAAAAATCCGAATGGAATGCCTCAATCATTGGACAGTGGGTACACAACGGGAGAATGATGTTGGGATGAGCACATGTTTACTATACGGCATTGCTACGAATATTATTGACAAAAGACGAGGCTCAAACCAAGTAATGAGAGCTAGAGTGGCTTTGCTCTACAACATAAAAGAGATTGATAATCAGGGACGGATGGCGGGAAATTCAAAAATAATATTTTACATAAGGGTATCGTAGACCTTGACAGGGGAGACGCCCACGTGGATGGGCGTGTGGTGGGGAGCGGGTCGGACGAAGGCCGACGGTCTGCAATTTCACCGTTATTCTGGGGAAATTTCAAAATTACTACCTGGTTTTGAGCTAAAACATGGCATAAAGGCAACTAGCGCGTACTGCAATGTATCGTTTCTTGTTCGTCTGCTTGAATCGTCAATATGTTGCACTATCTTAGGCTACGAGAGGTGTCGAGGTTATGAATGATGTGATAAGCATGATCGTTGTCTGCACAACTCCAGTGAATTCCCGTCCCACCTCAAGGGCTGTATTCTCGTCACGTGATTGGGCTGGTTCTGCATCGACTGCACGGACACGTAGTTGCCCTCCCGCTTAAGCGCCTCGATCTGACGACTCTTCTCGATCAGCTCCTGAATATGCACATTCACAACTTATCCTTGTAATAAATCCCGGCGATTTCTGCGCCAATCCTCAAGCATGGTCAAATGGGGGGGGGGGTCAATCCATCAGTTTCTTTCGTTCCAGAATGCCTCTAACTCGATCACCTTTGCACACTCTCTCGCCTTATATTCGGAATGATTTTCCGACGGATCGTTTTCATCCACTATAGTAGTTATCCCGTGATTAGGCGGACTACAGTATCCCTCCAAATTGCCCTCGAGACCTGGCTCAGGATGCGGTTCTGCTGTTCGAGCGCGTCCAGTCTCGTGTCGGAGGAGGGCGAGGAGGCCTTGGAGGAAGAGGCCGAGACGATGTTAGAGTGGGAGGGAGTAGAGTGCTGGGTACGGGTCACCTGGAGGAGCATGCTTATTATTTATTCTATTAATTGTTAACGAAATCTCATAGACGAAAACGTAACGTCAGTAACCGCTCATTTCTACGTTTCACGATCAATTGATAAACCGTTGGCTGGCTATCCCCGTAATACTGTTGAACTTTATACCTATGGAGAATATTTCACGAGCGGTTGTTTGGTGCTGAAGTTTCGCTCACAATGTCAGTGTACATATAAGACCCCGCGAAATAAAAAGTCAGGATGGTATCTTGGCACTAAGGGACCACGAATCCAGGTGGTATCCTGGAATTTTACGTTTTGTGCCAAGATACCATCCTGACTTTTTTGTTTCACCGGGTCTTATATCCAGAGAACGTACCAAATTGGCGTGCGACGGGAAGCCCTTCTCGCTCGAGTCCATGAGGGCCGTCGCCTTCCGGTTGAGTTCGGAGACGTGTGCACGAAGGAAGTTGAGTCGTTGCTCCGGCACGGAGGGATCCTCAATATTCTTCTTTTTTCTCAAAGTAAAAGACTATTTGACAAGCTCAAATAACGGGAAACGGCCGACGTTTTCGGTTAGGTTTCTCTTCACTTTGCATACACGCTTTAGGTAGCTTGCACCAGCATGCAAGAGGAACGTAGCCGCGTAAAGGCGTTTTCCTCGTGATTTGATTGCACTTTGGAGACACGATTTCTCATCATCCGCCGGTATTATTGTTTTAATATGTGCAGCTTGAAACAAAAAAGCGCAGGTCCATAGAAAACGACCAACATATTGTAAATGTCCAAGCAATATTTCGTTCGTTTTCTTCCAGCCATGTTTCAAGCTGCTTATAAAATAAAAATGTCGGCGTCCTTTTAATTTCAGAAACTGTCTTATTACGCATTATTGGCGAAAAAGTTCCGTTAGATAGGAATGTAGAATAGATAGGGTTGAGAGATCGCAGAACGGAGGGGAGTTATTGACGAAAACGTTCTCTCAGTAAACTCATTCCTACTTTGTCTGCACTCTCTTCATACCGCTCCGCTCTCTAGTCGGAAGTGGGAATGAGACGACTGACGGAACATTTGTCCTCTACCATATGTATCAACATCATATTTTCTCTCTCCACAGCACCACCCCCTCAAAAAAACCCGTGTCCCAAACGGAAACTCCGCATCTTCATACGGTAGCACCCCCGATATCTTACACATGACATTCCCCAGAGAAGAAAAAGGCGCAAATTCGCAGGCGAAATGTCGAGTTTCCGACGCTATTTGTACCGCGAGTGTGTATCTATGCTTGTTTGTTTCACGCGACTTTCCCGGTATTGGAGAAGGCGCAATTGTATCTGACGAAGGTTTGTGTCTGCTGCAGAAACAATGTTGAAGATCGTTAGCATAGGTGAAATTATAAAAATAATAGCCTTGAGGCGAAATCCTTGCGATAATTGCTTTTGTATCCGGAACATTAAAATCTGTTCAGCGTGCGATCTGTGGACGCCTGCAGCTCTGCACTTGAACAGAGCAAAAAGCAAAATACAAAGCGGAGACTGGAGAGCCGATCAACGACCGTTCTTGCCCCGACGGAGAGCATTGCACGCCCTTTACTCAGCTACATATTCAACACCAAATGGTTAAGCCTTAGATTTCTGCATTAAAAAGTATTCAATATGCCGTCAGTAGGCATCGTTCCTACTTTGCCCCGTACACTCTCCATGCTACTGCGCTTTCTCGTTTGAAGAGAGAATGCGACGACTGACGAAGCAACTTCCTCGAGATTTCTCAACTATAGCTAAGCTATGGCAATAGCATACCGTACTGCAATCCTCTCCCCGTATTCAATGCCAGAATACCTACGTGGAGCGGTTGCAGTACGGTATGCCAGACCGGTAAACTTCCTTAGCCATAACAGTACGTACTACCTACAAGCCTATCGAATAGTCCCTGACAAACGGGCAGAAAGACGAACCAGCGCGACGACTCCCTTATTGAGCAGCCGCTGTCGCTTCTCGATCGTCTCCTGCCTGTCCTTGTACCAATCCACCAGACGGACCGCCTACAAATCTACCATTTACGGGACTTTTTCCGTCTTTTCTGGTACAGGATCCTTCGGGTCCAATCCAATTCATCCCAAATATCCATGTACCTGTAACAATGGATGGCCATCATACACGCCAGTTTATATACTAGGCTGTTTCATAAGTCTTGTATCACTCGAAAATTTTAATTTTCAAACTCAAGAAAATCGACACCGCAATTTTTCCAACATAGATGGATGCCCATCTGGCTTGCCCACAAATCACATTTGTTTCACATTGCTCACTTATCATAGAGCGGAGAAATGGGCTGAAATGCTTGTAAAACACAATATCTTAAAATCGATGCAAGAGTTCTTTAAGATGAGATAATCTTGTGTTGTTACCAGGGAAAGAATATTTGTTCTCGGGGCTAAGCTTTAAAATAACTAGAGCTTATAATCAATGAAAAAGCTTTAAAATTAAATTAAATTTGAATATTCAGCTACCGAAAACATCATTTATTATTTTTTCAGCTAATTTTTACCATTTTAAAATCCGATTCATTAGCATTCCTTAAGTTATTTTTATTCCGCATCCTCCCTGAATAGAGTACAGAATTTAGTTCTTTTAAACAACCACGAGACATAAGCTTTTAATTTTTTTGAAAGTGCGGCTGATTAGCATATGGTAATAACACTAGTTTTTCCCCTCATATCTTAAAAGTTCGGTCCGGATTTCAGCTGAAACAATTCTAATGTTAAGCTTTGGACACTTATGCGTAATTGAGAAAAATAAGAAGTCAATTTGATTCACTTATTAAAGAAATATTTAACTTTAAAGGGACACGGAAGTGATTTTCAAGTGAAGCTTATATGAAAGATCTTGTCGAAATTAGTATAAAAACAAAAGGAAAAATAATAAAAATTAATCGTATTCGAGAAATGATTTTTTTTGAAATTTCACCCAACGACGACGTTACTGTGTTTAGCGAAAGGAATTAAGCCAAAAGCGACATTCCTCTCAACGACGGAAGCCCGGAACGAAAAAAGAGAAAGCGATAAGACCAATTTTTCCTTATATCCTAACAAGGAGACTTTTTTTCGTCCTGCTAAAGTGTTATATATACTAAGTACTACATTAGTAATAGTGATGGTGTTATCACGAAAATTCGATCTACATATGTCGCAAAATACAACTCGAAATGTCTAAAACTTAAGGTTACATAAAAAATTCTAATTTTTTACACACACGTAACAAAATCGTGAAAGTGTGGCAACCAATAGTAGATGCCCAAAGGATAATCACGCCCACCCGGTATAAGTTTTTCGCTGCCTATGAGAAAGAAAACTCAATTTAAATAGTACTACATGTACCGGTGTAAACTAGAAGACTCGGTAACGGTTTCGCATCCAGTCCTATACATGTTTCACATACTAGGGCCCCTTACTGTGTTGTTGGTGCAAACAGGTTTTAGTTGGGAACCAATGGAATTGAGAAAAATAATTTTGAAAAAGTGATACAAGACTTATGAAACAGCCTAATAGTAGTAGTGAAACGGAACTACACCAGGTAGCATATTTCAGTTTTTGCCAAAACTGGTCCTAAAATCCGTCACCTTCTCAAGTCCCCTCCTTATCACCTCCTCTTCTTCCTCGTGAAGTCGCTCCAGTTTTGCCTGAAAATAAAGTATTTTATATTATGAATTTCGTGTGCACCAAGATATATCCCAGCAAAACCCTTTGGAAAATTCTTTACTTATAGTCCCTGTGAAACATATTTCAAACTCTTTTCCAATAGTGTCCACATTATGAGCAACATTCAAGTAGGTATAGAGCATTGTCATACGAATTATATTGTCCTCTGCTCATGTTCTAGTATATTATATATTGTACAGCCCTGGCCGTTCCTCTTACAATAAATATTATTCGCTTCCGTCCCCTTCCACCACCGCACTACAATCGTATTCCTGTACGTGAGCCGGCAAATAGGAAAAAGCCGGAGCAGCCGGGAAATTCAAATGTTGCGAAAGACGTCAAGACGGGCTACGATATGACATGGATAGATGTGCACTCAGGGCTGGTTCAGCCAGCAAGGTCTCGAGACTTGCTTTCCCTACAAAACCGTCATCGATATTTCTCGCTATCCGCTTCCGCGCAACTCATTTGTGGCATAAGTAGCTAATTATGGAAAAGCGACTCGAAGTCGACGTCGCTTGATACAATCCGCGTCATGCGCTTCGATATATCTCTTTTGGCAAGCTGCCAACTGACTACCCGTGACGTACTATTGTACGTGCAATCATTTCGGCCTCTTTTCCAGTTTTCACCTTTCTGAATTTCCAATTTCAATCTCCACCGATTCAATGGAAAGCGTCAGTTACGCTGTGTGTACTTTGCTGATTGCGGAGATCTATCGCAACCTGGCCGACCAGAATTCCATTCCTTTAGCAACTCTGGAGATTCTGCTAAAGTTTCGCTCCGGCATTTAGCCTAGCATTTACTCCACGGACAAGGGACGGCTAAATGAGAGGGGCAAAAGTGCACTCCTCCTACTCATCGCCTTTCATACTCATTTGGGTATGGATACTCCCATTTGGTCTCTATCTACCATTTGGACATCTACCAGTACTTGATTTACTCACTGCACATAACTTACGATCTTGCGCAAGACG
>LS840820.1:3719-19904 GCA_900490955.1 Micoletzkya japonica
GGGCTGGCAGGGTTGCAGCCATGGACCACTTGAGATGGAGCCGTGCTGCTTTGGAGTGGCACCCGCGAGGACCAAAGCGAAAGAAAGGCCGGCCAGTTGCAAGATGGAGGGACACCTTTGTCGAGGCGGTTGGTTACCGATTCCTGACGATGGCCGAGGACAAGGAGGAATGGACAAGACTTCGGAAGTTGGCGCTACAAGACCCGTGAAGCAATAAGACCCACCCCACGCTTGTTGTCCTCGATAAAGCGACTAAACTGTAAAACATGCGTCTCGGCTCGACAAATGCTGTGCATTTTAAATGTTTTGTGTCTGAGATTTAAATGAACTAGTGCACCAATCAGGCGAAATAGCGATAACGAATGAAGTGAAGCGAGACACAGCATATGGTGGATATGCACACTCTTCCCCCCCACATTCAGCCATCCCTATATTTATTTACGCACCCGTTTAATATGCACTACATTTCTTCTAAACGCTTTGCATGTAACATAGAGCATGCATGTGCTCCGTGCCTTAGCTGACCATTGTACCTTACTATGTGAATGTATGCCTAGTAGGGTTCTCCTTTTGACTCTTTTCCACGGTTATGCTTCAGTTTTTTTCATGCTCTGTAGGCATATCCCGGTATTTATAGAAGTCTCAAGCGTAACTGATTGTGAGAAAACGCGTCAAAAAGAGAACCCTAGCCTATGTAACGGGGAGGGGATCATTTGCGCGCAAATCCGCACAACTCTATGTAGAACGTTAGCTAATGCTTTGGAAAAAACATTTTTATTATTTTTTATTTCTATACATGTTTAGAATCATAGAGTCGATTACATTTAGAAACCTGATTTGTTGATTTCCATTATGCAGATAAGGTAGATATTGTGAGCAAATGAATTTGTGCGGAAATGATGTCCACCCCTATGACGTACCCAGAGGGTGTACGTGGCCGAGTCCTTGCATCCCACGTGGCACGCCTGATTGTCCTGCAGGGGCAGCGTCACGATTTGCAGATGCACGTTGCCGCCCATTCCCTCCATGTCCGGCTTGTAGTAGCACGCGCACGCTTAAGGTATTTACACTACACTCAGAAAAATACTATACGTATAGTATGGAATGCATTGGAATGCGTTAAAAGAGACCCTTACAGCGTTGATGTATGCCACAGAATACGATGAACGTATTGGGAGGGGTCCTATGTATGTATAAGTTCGCATACGTACATTTGTGTATTCCGAGCTATGCATTACTCCCAAGACATTCAATCCTTTATACATATTTTTCTGTGTGTAGAGTATCTGGGAATGCACCGATTGAGGAGGGTTTCGTTAGAGATCTTATTTATGATATAATAGAAAGTAATGACCCGCCCGTTTAAAGGGAGGAAGCAGCCTCTAACGAAAAGTTTTAAAATTCGATGAAAATTCTTCTAGGGTTTCAAAGTGTGCGGGAAAACATAGTAACAATAAAAAATCGAAGAAAAAACTCGAAAATGTTTTATTTTTTCGTTCCGGGCTTCCGTCGTTGAGAAGAATGTCGCTTTTTGGCTTAATTCCTTTCGCTAAACACAGTAGCGTCTTCGTAGAGCGAAATTTCAAAAAATCATTTTTCGAATACTATTAATTTTTATCATTTTTTTTGGTTTTATACTAATTACGGCAAAATCTTTCATATAAGCTTCACTTGAAAATCACTTCCATGTCCCTTTAACATTTTCAATTGGTAATTAATGAGATAGATTAACAGTCGGAAGATAAGAAAGTTTTCGATTCACGCGAAAGAAAAAGGAAAGACCGAAAAAGGTTCTGCAAGCTAAAAGTATGTATATTCACCTAGAACTTTTTTCCTTTGAATTTATAAAATATGCCTCAGTCTCATTCCTAGATACTTCACCCGAGAGAGCAGCAAAGCTGTATGAAGATAGCCCAGGCGAAGTGGGAATGAGCTTACTGACTAAACGTTTCGTCAATTATAGAATGAATGATTCTCACGTGGAGGCGGAGCCTTGCATGTGAGATATACGTCCAACGGGAAAGTACGCGCTTTGTCATCCTCCACAGTGACCACTAAAACGTTGTTGGGAAAATATAAAATATAAAAAAATGCAAAACTAGACGCATTCTGAACTTTAGCTTAGTTGAATTTAAAAATATATGTTTCTGCGCTTTCTGCTGATCTACCCAAGTCTCTAAAATGCCTCTTACTTTGCCATGACGATCCGGGGCAGTCGATGTAACTTCCGGACTTTTTCGGCTTCAGTGAATAGTATACCCCGCCTATCTTGTCCGAAGCCTCAATGATCATATCTCAATAATGAAATTTGTTGTATGTAGTTTCAGAGAAACATTACACGGATTATAATAGAGAAAAAGGGAAGATATAATCGTTCCGGTTGTAGCGCTGATCCCGGTTGCCTTTCGAAGCGATCTAATCAACTTCTAGTGTGTATCATGGAAAAGTCTAGATGTTACTGATCTCAAAAAGATATCCATGTTTCTGATATCTTTCTTGGAATGAAAAAATGGGACCGTCGAAAAATTCGCTAAACACCGCAGCGGTGGAATCACGAATTATACGTTCCGCTTTTCACGAGTATACAAATACGATGAAGCGTGACCGAAAGACTCATAGTACTCAACTAACAATTTTTCAACAATAAAGGCTGATCCAGTTTCAGGGAAAAAAAGTAAACAAGCACTAAAAGATCTTAGTACGCTTTTTGCCACTTTATGTATAGACATAATCGTCAAAGAAGTCAGGAAGCTGAAAATGCATCCTACTATCAGGGTGTAGGGCGAAGCACAATCGATCATGCACCACGGCGAACTTCCCACTACCTTCTCGATCTGCAAGAAAGTGTTTCAAATCAGAAATTGAAACGTTGGCTGTCTCTTCATTCCTCTATTGTCTCTCACAATCATTTCCTCGTTAATTGGTTATCGTTTAAATGAATGAGATGTAATAAAGAGGAACTCTTAAATGAGAGATAAACCTTGGTGAAATTGTAGTCGGGTCCCGTGGCGTTGAGGTCATGATAAGGACAGTTGCATTCTGAACTCGTAATTTTCTTGATATCCGTTTTAAAAATACATTGCTATTTAAGTAGGAAGCGATAAATAAATTTTGTCCAATTGCGATAAAAAATAGTGGTTAAAATATTGAAATTATTTTTCGGTAGTAAAGATAATAGGGACGTAGTACACTGTCTCTGCTAAATCCAGTGCAACCGTCGTAGAACGAAAATTCAAAAAAATCATTTCACCAATACTATTATTTTTTATTACTTTTTCCTTTGGTTTTTTTACTTATTTCGGCTAGATCTTTCTTTCACATGAGTTTAACTTGAAAATCGGTCCCATGTCCCTTTAAACTTGATCTTCATGACGTTTGTAAAGCAAACCGAATGTCGTTGTTGGTGTGAGCGTGGTGGTCGTCGCAGCTTAATATCATAGATTTGCTCACTTCAATGGACTCGTGATCCCTAAAACCCCCAAAATCACCAAATCGTTTCGAATAAATGAAACGTACGAACGAGACAGTTGGCTTTGAAGCCGGCTGGATACTCGTGCGTGCCAACAGCCCCGTTGTAGGAGTAATTGGACCTGACATTTTGCAAATATAATTTTTATTTCGTTTACGCAGAAGCGTGCGGCCAAACAATTTAAATTTGTGATACAATAATAACAAATTTAAAAAAAAATCCATCCAGATAATCGGCATCTATCCAGATAAACGGCTTTTCAGCTTTGCTTTCCAATGATACTAGTATCATGGGTAGGGCAGAAGGGTAAAAGTACAAGATCATGAATGTCTACTTTTTAGACATAACATGAGTCATGCTAACAACTGACCAAGCAACTGGCTAGCTCATTGACGCATGAGAGCCAGACATTTCGAAAGTAATAGAGAATAGCATGTAAGAACGAGAGGTATAGAGAAAGAGAGATATCGCGTGACCAGACATAGCAACATGTGGACAGTTGATATATAAGCAGGACCACATAACAAGGTCAGATTTAGTTGGGGATAGAGTTCGGACAACGCTCCTCTCTCAGGAGAGAACGGCTTTTCAGCTTTACTTTCCAATGATACTAGCTTAAGAAGCGATGAACACGATATGTTGATGTTATGTCTACAGCTTCGTTTATTGCAATCCTCTTCGTCTGAAAACTTACTATGATGATCTGGACGGGCAAGCAGATTGCTCAACGGTTGGGCTATTGCAAACTCTTCTTTCTTTCTCTTTATCTTTATCATTGCACCTAACGGTGTGTGGCAGGAGGGATTGGAAAAAATGGATATCTCGCGAGGCAGGGGAGGGAAAGCTTCGCTTATAAAAAAAAGATGTTTACTATGGGAAAGGGCAGCCGCGACAGAATAGGGAGAGATGAAGACATGGTATAGTGGATAAAAACCGATCCGTCCGTTTTTTTCCATCCAAAGTGAGTCTAATTCTCTCACTTTCGCACACGCTCTCGTCTGATATTCGGAATGATTTTCCGACGGGGATCTTTTTAAACCAGTATTACGTCGTCCTCACCAGTGCTTATTCTGCGTGCAGTAAATGCGCGCTGCATTCGTCTCGATGTCGCCCGCGTCGTAGACCTAAAATATGAGCACCAGATCGTCGATTGGCCTTTTTAACAGCATCTAGGGGGTTAAACTTGATATACCCCACGGGTGCTAAAAATTAACCATACCTCTGCATGCAACTTGACCTGCTAGGTCAATATGTGCGTATATCTAGAAGACCTTCGATGGAGGATACCAGGTATTATTGAAGGAAAACGTTGGGGAATCTTTGCAGCGCACTTCGCTAAATACAGCGAAACTCTCTCGGCAAATGCCAGCTTAGGCGAATCTCCGGCTCCGGCTGAAGTTTTACGGTGGTTAGCGGTAAGAATTGTGCAGCTCTCTCAACGTTCGTTTTCCTTTAATAATACTCAAATTCTTTGGAGGTTGATCCAGGCAGTGGGATTAGCTTCGAATTAGGTGAAACTGTCCCTATGCTCATCTATACCTTAGCCTCACAGATAATGAAATCTCTATCTCGATTTCTAAACGTTTCTCAATGGTATAGTGGATTAAAAAATTCGTCGGAAAATTATTCCGAATATAAGGTGAGAGAGTGTGCATAAGTGAGAGAATTAGACTCATTTTGGAACGGAAGAAACGGACGGGTCGCCGTTTATTCCACTATATACCATTTTAGCGGTAAGAGACAATAAGGTAAGAGCGGTAAGAGACTATGGCTAGTTTTCAATAAACTTATTCTGTTACGTCGGCGCAGGAAGCTGGTTGGTACGCAACGCAATATCTCACATTGAAAAGGGATATTTTATTTAAAGAAGTTTGCCCAGTATACCTGCAGGAAGGTGCCCGAGTCGCACTGGATCCTGGAGCATCCGTCGTCCGCGATGCCGAGACTGGCGGGAATGCATGATCCCTCGACCGCGCTGGTGGACGTGCACTGGTCCGTCGCGATGTCGGCCGCCGTACCGCACGATTTGCAGTCTGCCATGAGGAAATATAAGTTAACGCAAGCGCTAAGTCATGCGGTACAACTGTACTGAATAATATGCAATATTGGCAGTATGTACGCCACTCATCTATTCCTCAGCCTAGAAACCGTAACGAACGAAGTGATGACGGAGTTTTCGGATTGAGATGGCTGAGTATGTGCAGTGTCCCTTGATAAGCACGCCACAGTGTTCTGACAACAGACAAAATGTTAAGCGAACGAGATGCCAAAAAATAACCCTGACTTCGGTAGGAACTCTCGCACGGAAAACCCCGTATCCTAAGCATTTTAGCTCGTTTGCTTAACATTTAGAACACGTGGTGTGACCTAGCCATATCATCCCCGGCATGACCCATGACACTGATAAGCCTATCCTATCCCTATCCTGTATACCGTACTCTCAGAGAAATTTGATAATTCCCTAGCGGGCTGGGGAATTTATTCCCGAAGTGCATTTCGTGGTGATAGGTATTTGTGGTGCATTTTGGCTCAGTGTATCCGCGGGCTTCTCCCTCTCTGTTCCCTTCGCGTGCAGTTCGCTTTCTCATTCGTCTCTCCACCAAGAGCCTTCCCACGCAGTTTCAACCAAGGATAAGAAGGAAGAATCCTCCCCTCTGAAGACTTGGCGTACGAGGGGAGTACGCGCCAATCGAGGATCAAGAGTCTACTCAAGATTCATCACAGAGTGGGTTTATTTGAAGAAGATTTGAAGTCCCAAACCTCTCCTATCTATATCAAATGCCCCTCCTTTGGACCCCAATCCACTGATAGTCCTGATAAAGGTGTAAAACTGTAAACTGTAAACTGTACCCGCTGCGATGGCGCACGTGGGCTTCATGATCATGTTGTACATCTGTCCGTAAGCCTCGTTGATGTGCCCGTTCGAGCACTCGAGCCACTCTGTCGAGAGAAACGAGGGCGTAGTCGTCTTGTACTGAACATTTTAACTAATCAGAGAGAAATTTCTAGCGAATATTTCCCCACGATTTGCATTTCGGGAATAATTCACCAGCCGGCTGGAGAAATTTCGACTTTTCGGGGAATTATTCCCTAGCAGGCTGGGGAATGTATTCCCCAACTGCATTTCGTGGTGATATTTATGGTGAATTTTCGCTCAGCGTAGTATAAGGAGGCAATTCTCGTAGCTAAGCACAACATGCAATCGAACTCGAGCACGTGATTCGCACCTTTTCAATGGTTCTCTTTCACAATCGAATCATAATGCGCCTATCTCTTATCATGGATGGCGAAACATAGTCATATCAAAACACTAGAGATGCTCTAGTATTGACAATAAAGCTAAACGGCTCAGGACGAGCTTGTTGCGAGGGCCACTATTCATAATTCACCTATGCCTTATCGTCTTGTGGATGGCGAAAGATAACCATCACGTGCTCTAGTATAGTGGAAAAAACCGATCCGTCCGCTACCTTAATTCCAAAATGAGTATAATTCTCTCACTTTTGCACACTCTCTCGTCTGATATTCGTAATGATCGACTGAGGATCTTTTTAGTCCACTATACTGGAGGCAGGCGACTCACGACGAGTTTGGTGCGCGAGTCGCTGCCACAGGTCATTCTGCACCCGTCGATCTGCAGCAGGCTCAGGTCACACGATTCGTACGTGGTCAACGGACAGTAGCCAGAGGACTGAGCACCCGTATTCGCGATGGTCGAGGAGGGACAGTTGCACGAGTCTGAGAGCTATTTGTCGTGAAGATAATCTTTAGAACCTATATATTAATTTGAAATGGCTCAAATTAATATATGAAATGTCTAAATTTTACGAATTTGAGTCAAATGGCTAATTTCATCAACCTAATTCACCATACAATAAGTGTTGATGAAACGAACGATTTGAGGAATGAGTGGTTTCCAATGAGGTAAAGAGTATTCTCTCACTAGAGCCGTCGAATCGAGTCGTTTCCGTGGTTATGTTTCATGTATATTACATAAGGCCATCAATGTCTTGCTTATGCTGAGCTAGATGAAAGATAACCATAAAAAGGACCTGATTCGACGGCTCTAATTCTCACCTGGAAAGAGCCCGCCGATGACGAAGGAAACGCGCACGAGCAAGAGCAGGTGGAACATTCTGGATATAATCTTTATTTTCCATCCAAACTTTTGTAAAAGTAAAAAAAAAATAATGGAGAATGAAAAAGAATGGGCGAAAAGTTCACGTACGTATACACGTCCGCGCACTTCGCCCTTTGCTGTGAACCCGCTCTTTTATACCCTCATAGAACAGGGGCGACGGAGGCCGTTTGTTGGCGTCGCAGCCATAACATGCGTCTGGATGCTGCGTGCTGTTAGAGAATATCAAGAGGACATCCGTTGAACGTAGAGAATAGAGAGTTCTCAAGGAATTGTAAAGTGTTGATACAAAGACCAGAAAGACTAAAAACCAAAACAGCAATATTTTAACCTCAACTAACATCAAAGTGAGATTTCTTTGTGTTAGCTTTCGTTTAAAGGGAGCAAGCATCCTGTAACCAAAAGTCTTAAAATTCGATGAAAATTCTTCTAAGGTTTCAAAATGTGAGGAAAAACATAGTGACAATAAAAAAATCGAAGAAAAAACTTTCATATAAGCTTCACTTAAAAATCACTTCCATGTCCCTTTAAGGTCTGTGTACGTTTACTGTCATTATACAGTTGGGTGTCTAGAATAAAGTACTTTTCATCAGCTCTATTTTGTATTATGTTCAAGATCGCTGATCGTATAGGGACGTCCAGGAGTGGTAGCAAGCAAACCTCAAGGGTGCAGTCAAAATATGTGCGCAGAGAAAATGGTGTTGTCCTGTCCATACACCTCAGGGATGAGATGTTAATCATCAGGCTTCATACTATTGCTGTCAAAAATTTCTCGACCATAGCTGAAACTCTATGGCATAATTCAAGTTCTCGGAACAATTTAGTATTAATAATGAAAAGTATTGCGTTTCTGCCCATGCTAGCGTACACGATAACTGTATGTGGGGATTTATCACAATATGTGTCTAGGAATAGGGAGAAAAGTAAAACTAAAAAAGGAGTTATCACACTAGGGAATAGTCTAATTCGCCTTATAATAATCGTACTCCGAGAGCGTGATAATTCATTCAATTTCGACTAATAAGTTTTACAATTTCGCTTTGTTCCTTTAATTACTTGAGCAATGTATTTTATATGAATGCCACATGAAAATCACTTCCATGTCCGTATAAACGCGATGATAATGGAGCGTAATTGTGCTATTTCCTTTTGACGGCCTTTTTTATAGGCGAGCAAGATATGTTCAGTTCTTAGCGTTCTTAGTCGCCTTTGAAACCTAAATGAAGGCTCTACGATGGTTAGAATCTGCGCTGGTCTACTCCACCGTAATTACCACAACTTCCGGTCAACTAGTTCCTAATATCACGGAAAAGTGCGAAACTGAATACACAGGTATCAGCTTTTATTAGTGCACATCACGGTAATTTGAAGTGGTTTTTGTCGTAAACACGAGATTATGTAGTTTTTTTTTCAGAGACCCTTAATTTGAAGTAATTATTTCCCGCGTCAGGAACTTTCCGCGCGATAAAATTCAAAAAAGTGCGGGAAGGTTATTGTAGTGTTTTTTCGCTGCTTGCAATGGATTTTATTAAAGGGACATGGAAGCCAAAAAAGATTGGCTTTCATATGAAAGTTTATCGCCTAAATAATATAGAAATCAAAACCAGAGTGCACAAAAATGTCTACTTCGCGAGATATCATAAAAATCGTTTCCCAGTCAAGGCGCAGTCTTACTGTGTTTAGCGCATAGTAACGAGGCAAATGGCATGGTATTCCCGGAACAAATAAATATTTCTCGCTCCAGAAATTTTTTAAAAATATTTTTCAAACGCTATTATTTTTCTTATCGTCTCAGAAACATATTCTAGAAGTATGACCATGTTTGGTTTCACAAAATTTCTCGCTTAAATGTCCCTTTAACGTATTATTATTGGAATTTCTTGTGTTTTATGTACTTTTCAGTTGTAATTATAGGCCAAAAATGTTGATGCCATCGTAATCTGTATACACGATGAAGTTGATATGGGTGCGACTGCAGGTGATTTAGACAATGAGCAGCGCCCATACGTGAAGAAGCGCCCTCCGAGGCCTCGCAAATCGAAGAACTTCCGCTTCTTATTAGCTTGATAATTAATAATATCAACTCTAAATTCTTGTTTTTTATATATAAATAAATTGTGCGAGGTTACCGGTCATAATGAACGCAGGGAAAGTGGAGGCAGGAGAAGAACAAGTAATTAAATCGCAATTCTTTTCTTGTTAGCATCATCGCGATCACACATTCTCTATCTCCCTATTCGTAGACGCAAAATGAACATTCCTATTTTGACGGTTTTTTGTGTTTGTGAAGTGCTTCGACTAGGTGGAATACGCGAAACACAAAAGAACAAACACTAAAAAAATAAATAAATAACAAAACATTGAGATAAAGGAAGCTGATTTTATTTCTGCAAAAATTATTCCCGCCTTTTGAATTTTGAAATTAGTTTTCACTGCGTGGATAAAATTCCGGAAGCCGGGTTTCAGCGCGGCCACAGCTAAGCCATTTCTAGTGAAGGATTTTGTCTTGCTTGATTTGCTGTGTAGTTTGGTAAAAATCATGCGTTTTAAATTCCTTGTTTGCTTTGCACGAGATGGTTGTGTATTATTGGCGGAAAAGTTCCGTCAGTAAACGCTTTCCTACTTGGTCTGCACTATCTTCACGCCGCTTTGCTCTTTAGTCGGGAGTAGGAATGAGAGCACTGACGGAACTTTCTTCTCAACCATACTTGTAGGTCGGAAACTTCTACGTGCCCGGTAAGCCCAAGCCTGCCTTCGTTATCCCTATCCGTGGTATCAACAAGATGTAACCTCGTTCCAGGAAGGTTAGTTATTTTCTGCGGAGCTTGATATTTCCTTGATGCTAAAGCTGACAAAAGCATAGTTCTTTACTTTCGTTTCTTGGACAGTTTACGACCGTAATTATATAACATACGGTTTTATTAGCATTTGTCTGGGTAGTTTTCAAGTTCTCACAATCAGAGAGACAAGTAATTTCACAGTTCAAGTTGATAGTGGCCTAAAACAGCGATTAGCAAACAGGCGTTCCTTAAAAGTTTGAGCGATTGTGAAATATTGCTATTTTATTATCGGCAAGCTTTCGAATAAAAATATCCGTTTGCTACGCTTTCTGGTGTTTCTTTATGTATGTCGGAAAATTATTTTGATTTTGCCTTATTTTGCCACCTCTGTCTTTGGTTTTTTTTATTTTCAATTTGGTATTATTGGAGGAATGGATTTGCAGCGCATTTAAGCTCCATAGAACTAGGCGAAATATAATGAAATATAGCCTGTCTTAGTCTAAAATACAAAAAAATTACAGTAATGCCTACTGTGGTTAGCGGAAAGAGCTTAGCAGCTTTCTGGACGTTTAGTTTCTTGTAATATTGTGCTCGTGTATTAGAGGTTGTATTCTTTAAAAATAGGAGGTATACAAGTTTTATTCTTTTTGTCATTAGTGATAGTTAAATATTTGCTTTCAGGTTCTCCAGCTGTTGAGGCTTCGTCTTATCAACAACGGAACTTTGAGCAAGTTGAGCAAGGCTACCCTTTAGATCCTCCGTTTTGTTCAACCGTGGGTCGTTTACATTGATCATTTAGTATTGTCTGTACAGACGCACATTTATGTTGTAGCATGTGGTGCAAATTGTACCCTATAATCCAATTTATCTTATATATTAGTCCATATATATTGAGTAATCTGTAGATTTAAAGTAAGAAACGAGTTAATCTTGGTGTGCGTTCAGATACGTCGCTTGGGGATAACGCAGTCCGAAGTCGATCCACGACCTGTTTTGCAAGCGAGGATACTCCAAGGTCAACAACCAGCGCTTCCCCATCACCAACAATGACATCGTCGTATGGTCTCTTGGCAAGTTTCCCGCTATGTTTTTTCTTCTGAATATGTGCTCTTTGCCAGTTTTGAACACAATGTACTCCACACCGTTCCAAATAGGCGCTAACGGAGAAAAAAAAGGAAGAAATTTCTCTCCTTCAGTGCGATAGGCTTACAGTATCCGTTAATCGCTATTAGATTTTATTACTTCAAAGTTACAAAATGGTTACAACAGCATGATTCGTAGCCTCTACATAGACAAAGTGCAAAATCTTGCTTGAACCAAAATGCGCTTTGTGAAATACTACTGTCCTGGGGTTACGGTAGCGAATACCGCAACCCAGAATTTTTGCAATAACTTACTTTGAAATAGGTATTTCGAACTATAATTTTTATGAGAGATAGATTTTTTATGAGAGATAGATACTCAATATCTAACTTCTATAAATACGGATTTATTCTCACATTCATATGGTCGTCGATAGAGGTTACGGTAACATGTGTGTTAGATACCGTAACCTCTAGTGAGGCACATTCATTACCAATCACAAATTAGTATTTATTCACGTGCGATTAATGCTCTCTAAATTTCATGTTTGAGTTCCATTGAACTATTCTAAAGGAAGATCATTGTTGGGATACTCTTATATGTTTTTCGGTACTGTAACACATACTGGCTAGTAGACGCAGCCGATCGGGAATTCATATTTACATAAGTTAGATAATATATCTGGCCTTTAAATCTGAGATTGATTCATTTATTTTGAAGAAAGTTATTAAGCTGAATGTGAACTAGTTAGTCTATGATTCTACTCCCCCCCATAGGTGGGCACGGTTGCAGGTACCGTGGTTGGGTGACTTACTGCAAAAAACTTTTCATGTATTGGTTGGCTCACTGCAAAATATAGCGAAATTGTGCGATATTTATGTATGGGAGGACCACTGCAGTTAGTTACCGGCAGACCCTGCCCACGTATGTCCCCCCCCTTCGATCCCCCCCAAGTTTTGTATTTGCAGATGATGTATGGGCAAACAATAATGCAGTTAACATCATAATTTTATAATTTTGAAGCCATCAAATTGAACAGAAAGATCGAATAACGGATACTGTAAGCCTCTCGCAAGCCCCCTCTCTGCGTCTCTGACCGGCCGACACTTTTCCCCATTAGAGCGCCCGTTTCGGACGTTCCGCACTCTGTGCTTGTTCCAAACTTGAACTAGTCCAACTGCCAACTGCTTTGCGCCAAAGAAACGCGCATTTTTAAGTGTGCTCCCGTATATGAAAGTTCCCACTTTCAGTCTACTTACGCTCGCTGTTTCAGGAAAGGACGACATCGTCTGTTAGGAGGAGTAAAACATTTCTAACTCTTTATTGTTGTGAGCATAAGCATATGGACCACGAACTTGGTTATTTGCGGTCATAGTTCATGTTGGGAAGCGGGGGGGGGGAGGGTAAAGCAACTCTAGAGGTAACTCAACTCAAGACCTATTCAGCTCTATGAATGTATCGGCCTTTCCCACTGTAGATGTTGTGCGCTAAATTGAAGAGGAAGAAGGACGTGCATACTGTAAACGTCAACGCACCACACCTCTACCGTAACAACCTCGAGATCTTGGACGAGCTATGCAGCCGTGCGAGGAGTATGGCCATGTAGCCTAGTGGCAACATGGCCATACGGCAACACGTTTGCCTCGCACGCACGCACGGCCACGGGTTCGACGCCCGGCGCCGCCAAAGCGGCAAAAATGACCGCGATATTCTCCCCCTCCCCCGGCCGCTTTCCAAAGGTCCAGAACACTGTGCGTTCGCTCGCGACTTTATCTCACGCTTCGACATATCTCCGGGCAGGAACAGAATCGGACTTGTGGTTTGTTTGTTGTGCTCTGCAAAATTGTACAAAACAAGGATAATCAATAGGAAATAATAGACACTATATAATATATTATATACTAAACTAAGCTTAAATGCAGCGGAACCAATGTTTCCGTGGTTTCTGAACTCGGACAATGCACAGCTCATCAATGTCTGCACAATTCTTTCAATCATCCCGAACTTATGGTATGGTCACAGAGATAGTTTTAAAGGGACATGGAAGCCAAAAAAGATTGGCTTTCATATGAAAGTTTATCGCCTAAATAATATAAAAACCAAAGCCAGAGTGCATAAAAATGTCTACTTCGCGAGATATTCTAAAAATCGTTTCACAGCCAAGGCGCAGTCTTACGGCGTTTAGCGCATAGGAACAAGGTAAACGGCATCGACGTATTCCCGGAACAAATAAATATCTCTCGCCGCAGAAATTTTTTAAAAATATTTTTCAAACACTATTATCGTTATTATCGTCTCAGAAACATATTCTAGAAGTATGGTCATGTTCGGTTTCACAAAATTTCTCGCTTCCATGTCCCTTTAAAGGAGCCGGCCGACGAGTACGGTAGGATTTGAATTCCCGCGCTACACTGATATATCAATTTAGGCCTTTCCACCCATCTTTTCGGATCGTTCATTTTACTAAAACGATCATAAATCACAACTGTATCTCTTCTCAGTCGGCTAATATATCCGATTTTGTGAAAAGCGCGTTGCTCTTTGCACCTTCACTACTCCGCGGAGAGTGAATGAAATCGCATAAAACTCGGAATACCCGATCAGGGTGCTTAGATCTACTGAATGACGTAGAGAGCCAATATGGTCAGAAACTCGTGGTCCGGCTCCTTTAAAAAGGTTTTACAAACTGTAGGAAATTGGAAAACACGAGAAAGGGGTGATCAGAGGTTCAATTTCAGTTTGGACGATTATTTTTTACCTTTTTGAGCTGTTAAGCCAGAGATCGTTCTTTTTCTACATTTTCAGCAGCTGACCAGGATTTTTCCATTTCCCCCACTTTGCAACGTTTAGGGAGCTACATGCACAGGCAACGCAGTCTCCGCTTCGACCGAGCTCTTCCAAAAAGCTCCTAAGATGGCAAGAATATTTTCAGTTAATTTTTATTAAGCTTTTTTTTCTCAGTTTTCTTATTAATGCAATTGTCGTTTGTTTTGCTTAAACCAGAATTCCAGGAAGGTCGGCCCCGGCTCAACATCATAGTGACAGATGGCGACGAGTTTTGCATCAGTAAAAGCACAATTCAACTTTTGAGTCGGAACTCAGGACATTGAGAGCTATTCAATGATGTCAAAAAAGCATAGGGCAAAAGTATGGTCGTTGGGGGCCTTTAAAGGAAGGAAGCAGCCACTAATCAAAAGTTTTAAAATTGGATGATTTTTTCTAAGGTTTTAAAGTGCAAGGAAAGACATAGTGACAATAAAAAATTAAAGAAAAAACTGAAAATCGCATGTATTATTTTTTTCGTTACGGGCTTCAGTCGTTGAGAATAATGTCGTTGACACAAACTTGCGGTGATAATTATTATTATTATTAATTATTATTATTATTATAATTATTATTATTATTATTACTGTTATTATTATTATTATTATTATTATTATTATTATTATTATTATTATTATTATTATTATTATTATTATTATTATTATTATTATTATTATTATTATTATTATTATTATAATACGACTATCATTCTCTCCTCATTCTCTCATCCCGGGTGGTCGGGTGCTCCAGTCGTCTCTCTTCCTATCCCCGCCCCCGTCATTCCACCACAAGGATAAGGTGATGAATCCCCTCTGACCTTAGGCAAGTCAGGGGTGTCCCCTAGCCTATTTCGTCTTGCCAACTTTTTGTCTATTCCCCCCGCGGCTGCCCTTCCCATGTAGAAGTCTTGAACGTCAAGCGTTGTCCCGGTCACCATAGAGAAGATTTTTTCCAGAGAAGCACCACCCCACGAATACCCGCTTTCACCCTTTCCAATCTGCCGCACACCTATGGTGTACCCGATAAAGATAAAGATAAAGATTATTGTTATTATTATTATTTACTACTTACTATCATGTGATAAGTCCTGTCTGTACGTATGTCTGTCTGTCTGTGTGTGTGTGTCCTTCCGCGAATTTTGTGACCGGCATAACTCATTGCTCGTTGAAGATATCGTAAAAAGTTCAAAAGTGACTACTCTTATCTTTTGAATATCTCGAACACATTATTGTCCGATACTAAAGAAGAAGGAAGACAGTCTCAAAGGCGCTCTCACTGCAAAGGGAGGCAACACCTCTTCGCTAGACTGCAGAAGGTGAAGAAGGATCTGGCATGCAATGCACAGGCTTGGTTCCTGAAATACACTGGAAAGTCTCTTCGATCGCCAGAAAACGCCTGAGGCAGTTGACCACGACCGTGCCTCCGTGCTCCTTGGCAAGGTGCAGGATGCATCGGAGGCAAGGGATGATCTGACGGACGATGAGACACCGAAGAGTACCAAAGGAACACGAACGCCTTCTTCAAGGCTCTCAAGACCTTGAAGAGCGTCTCTCGACTGGCCCCCAAGGCGTCATCTACTCTTCTCTCACGTCTACCCTTCATGGTCAAGCACAAGACGTGGGGGAGGGGAGCGGAACAAGGATCGGAGTCTATCTAAGCACGCCCACCGGAATAAGATGGCTCGTCTACATGTCAATTCCAAGCGAAACCCAGTGGAACAGAGGAGGAGAATACTGAATGACATGTGGGTACTGTCACTCTTCCACTGGGATCGCAACTACGACTACTCGCAAGAATTGGAAGAGTACAAGAAGCAAGCGAGCAAGGAGAGGAAGGCTAAGAGGATGGCAAAGGAGAAGCGGCAAGAGGAGGAAGAAGAGGAGGAGGGAGGG
>LS840820.1:31465-41926 GCA_900490955.1 Micoletzkya japonica
CACTTGAGATCTCCTTCAATCTCGTACAGAGTTCCATTACTGAGTGTTCCTTCCCAATTCGAAGAGAGCGTCTTTCGATTCCACTTGCACTTTGCCAGTGCAACGGCCTCTCCAGTGGTCGAGTCGAAGAGCGGACCATGGGGACAGAACTGGAATAGATGGATTGGGATGACAGATGAACAGATGAACCGTGGTTTACATAGAGAACGATGATCAAGGAAATCGTTTAGGATAATCATGAGGACCGACAATACACTAACCTTTACACTGAGGCATCCTTTGTCGTCCTCTGTAGGCAATCCAATTTTTCGACAATTCGAGCATGCTGAATTACTTCTCTAAGTCATTCTTTTCTCATTCAATTCACTTTTTCTTTCATTATTTTCTATAGCCACGAAAAATGGCAGAAAATCGGTTTTCTTACTTTACTATTCAGAGTTTGGAGAGTTCATCATTCCCAACTCACATTCCTCGACACAGACAACATTTTTATTTGGTACTGTTTGGTTATTATCCGCCCTCCAAGTTCCCGAATCGCAGTCTATATAGTCCGTTTCCTTCCATGTTCCACCATCAGAGTACCTATGAAAATTGTCTGTAAAACAACGCCTAACTAATTGCAGCTTTATTCCATGATACAAAAAATGTCGTTCCTGGCTTTCGTTGGGCGAAATTCTCGAAAAATTTATTATTTTTCCTTTTACTTTATACTAATTACGACTAGATCTTTTATACAAGCTTCACATAAAATCACTTCCATGTCCCATCAACTTTTACTTTCCTTTACTTTTACGATCAACAAATACAACACCATACAAAGTGGCAGAAAATTGCTTAGTACTCACCACATTTCGTTCTTTTTTCCATCAGCACACTTAAGATGAGTATCAATCTTCTGCGTTTTCGATGCTCCCGGCAGCTCAGTACAGTTTGTTGGACCCGTAATGGCAGAGCAGGAGTTTGATGGAAAAGCAGGGCAGTCCGGAAGAGCTGAAAAAGTCTTTAGAAAATCAGACTGCTTGTAATCGAATGTCAACGAAGCATCACATCAAGTGTAGTAGAGAAAAAGGGAAGACATAATCGTTCCGGTCGTAACTCAGATTCCGGGCCCTCTAGCGGTAACTCTACCCAATCCTAATAGGTACTAGATATGAAATTCTTGATGGCGGTGATTTCAAAAAGCATTCACTCTCTTTAACAACATGATTCAGCGTGCTCAAGCAAAGTGCGAAAAAATCTACTAAACAGCGTAACTCGTAAAATTAAATTATACGTTTCGTTTTGTTCTGAATACTATAATCGGAAATTGTTGGCCAATCCTCCTCTCGAGTCAGAGCGCACCATAGCTTCTTCTAGAAACATAAAAGTGCTTACGATGTTTTTGGAACACGTCGTTTAGGTCGTTCAAATTAATCACAAATCGTCCGAATTGTATAGACTTTGAAGCGACATCGAGAAAAAGTAGAATCTCAAACGATACAAATTATTGTTGGTTTGCGAGAATTTATTGCCAGTTTCTCGTGGTTCGTTGTATTTCGAATGGTGTTTTTCGCTATAAAATCTTCTCCTCCTTCTTTCTCCTGGATCTATTCGTTTCCACCAACCGAACCCTTGGCGGACGCGAGGACACGGATGAGAACCAGGGCACGATTCGTTTAGAGGACACGATTCTTTTCCTCCCCCACCCCACTGTCAATCTCATTGTGGAAGAATGGAAAGGATACGATTAAGGACACAATTGAATCGGGTCCTCAATCGTATCCTCAATCCAGTCTTGGCTGGGAATCGTGTCCTAATTGGTTTCTCATTCGGACACGATTGAGGACCTGGATCCGGTTCTGTTTCGACGGCACTAGTTCGTTGATTTTGTTCAGAAATGGTATACCTCTGGACGTCTTCCCCCAGCAGTTTTCCAGCTAAACTTTGCATACGCAAACGATGAGTCTTCCTGCTGTTCTATCGGTGCCGTGGTACCTGGAAAATTCGTGAATTCGTGAATGGAAAATTCTACACTTTAGTAAATAGATTGTGATAAATATATGATAATTTGGCTACATTAAGAAGCGAAACAAATACCAACCGAAGTAAACATTCACTGTTGTGTTCTGGTTTAGAAGGAAAAGTGGTGAGCCATCCACGCTTACAACAATTTGTTTTCCATCCGTCTTCCGAACGCGGAATTCAAAAATCCACTCAGTTTTCGAACTGCGGCTGAAAAGGGAAATTTATTTTTCGAATATTGTAGGATTTAGAAAGTTTCTATAAACTTAGAATGGTTGCAAAAAATGTTAGATCTCCGCGTACTAACTGCCCACCCTCCCAATGTCATGCCTCAAGATGAAGGCGGGGTTAAGCGTATTTGGACGCACGACTCCGTGCCCTTACCGTCCACCGTCCCCGAGCCCACCCTCCCAATGTCATGCCTCAAGATGAAGGCGGGGTGAAGCGTAATTGGACGCACGACTCCGCGCCCTCTCCGCGTACTAACTATTACATTTCCGGTATCGTCTTTAGAAGGATAGAATGTCATCCACGGTTACAGTAATTGTTCACAGCACCACCTCTTCTGCACTTCCCTCTTTATGGTGCGTTCAATGTCGAAGGGGGTGGGGTCAAAAATAGTGCCGTCGAATCGTGTCTTGGGATCAATCGTGTCCTCCCTCTTTCCCCGGATCCATTCGTTTCATCCAACCGAAGCCGATCTCATTGTGATCTCCTTGTTCATTGTTCATTCAACCGATCTCATTGTGAAATCACGGTAGAATCGGGTCCTCAATCGTGTCCTACTATCATTCTTGGCTGGGAATCGTGTCCTAATTGGTTTTTCTAAAGATGAATAGGACCCGAACGCTTTTCCTGGAAAGACAGAATAGAATAACCGCTTCCTTGGAATGTCAGCAAAGAATAAAAGAGTTATCAAGGAAAATACGACCGCTTTTTGTCGAATGTCAACTAAGAATCGCAGTAAAAAATCGAGGATTTCACCCCCCCCCCACCACTTCGTCATTGAACGCACCATTAGAGGGTGATATAAGAGTGTAGTTCGTTCACAATTAGGCAAACTGGAAAGTAACTTACTGCATGATCACGCCCTCTTCCTGGCAGCTCGCTGACTTTCCATATTCCAACTTATCTTTGCTACAGTCGGAACCTGCTATCGAGAGGCACACCTATACATAATATTGCTTATAGCTTCTACAGTTCAGATACTAATTTAATTTTTTTACATTTACATTTTATTAATCTAATGTAATTTAATTTTTAATAATCATTTTCCACATTTGCGCAACCTAAGCCCAAAACGCGTTTAGCATATTAAGAAATATTGACAGATTATTTTAATTAAAATAACTCACTACTCTTTTATCGCTATCGCATTTATTCCAGTCGAGCTTCGGGGGTGCCGATTGAGCGAAGTGGAATGACGTTAGGAGAAGAAGTAGTATGCCCAATCTCTGAAATCACAATTGAATGAGACGACTTTGTACGATTTACTTTGTTTATTTTGTCGATTTATTTTGTGTGTGTATAACTTCTAAAAACTCTCCATTGCAGTACTGCAGGTTGGGGAAATTTTCAGAATCCTCTCATTGCAGTATACCCTTGTTGTTTAATCTCACCATCGATGACAGGAAGAAAGAGAGAGAGAAGATGGCGGGGCCACAACTCGCCAAGAGAACACGACTGCTAGTAAGAAGAAGGGAGGCAAGGATGGACCACGTTGACAGATAGGAGGAGGGTAAAATGCTTATTGAGGAGTTAATGGGATCAAAGGGAAGATGAACAGAAGTTGTAATATGCATTGGGAGGGAAAGAAGGAGAGAGCGAGGATAAATGTATTCAAAGTTCAATTATGCTTTATGCTTTACCGTATGCTTGTCAAGTAGGCTTTGAAAACCAAGCACGATTTGCGTATTTATCGTCTGACTCTCCTCATTCTTCCACGCTCTCTATCACTCTCTCGGACTCATAATGCGATTAAAAGGCTTGGTTTCCAAACCGTATTGTCAAGTATTTATTTTGGGGATATTATCACATGAGAACGGTCGCTTGATAACCATTCGTTTGAGAACAGATTGCTTGAGAACTGTCCGATGAGAACTGGTCTGAGATCCAGAACTGATTTACGTATTTCTGGCAATACAGATGAAACAATTCTACATATTTAGTAATAATAACTTTATTGCTATCTCAGAAGGAAATGCATAGATAAGACAAGAAAAAGAGGAAAGTGAAAACTTATTATTAGGAAGGATTATATTTACGACACAGGCTGACGGATAGGCAAAGAGTTTTGACGAGAATTGAAAGCCCTTGCGCTCCTGACAAAGAAGTTGTTCATGCGATAGTTCAGAGAAGAGGGTTTATAGGAAAGAATGAATCCAGGCCCACGGCACCGTGTGGGGTGGATATCAAAGTGATGCGAATTTGAGGTAGAAATCCGTTTCTTTCCAAAAAGTAATTCATGGGTCATCTTCTGATCGATTGCTTTACGGTGGTCTTCTAAACTTTGAAGATCATTGTTTCTAATTTCATGAGAGGGCACATCACTAAGAGTTTTGCCGAAGCATCGAAAATAAATACGCCTCGTGAAATAGTTCTGGACTCTCTCCAACCTTGTTTTGTCACAGGCTAAGTATGGGCTGTAAACAGTAGTACCATAGTCAAGTATCGATCGAACATAAATCTTATATGCAGAAGTAAGGATTAAGTGGTTTCTTGTTCTCCACACTTTTCACGCGACCCGCGGGCGGGGAAAGGGACCCCGCGCGCCAGAAATGTTGTAAACTGTTACAAATAGGTGTATTCCGTCTAGGTATGAACTCTAGTGATTAGGTATCCACAATGATTAGGTATCCAAAATCAAAACACATTTCGTTACCGACTCCATATTCAGATTTTTAACTTACTTGTTTGTTTCTGTCGCATATACTTCATCATAATATGGTCACCTCCAACAAAGTTGGGGTCTTTTTTTATCTATATCAAACGCCTCTGTTTTGAATCCATATCCTGGTACGATGTAAAACTGGAGACTGGATAGCTGCGTTTATACCTACTTCATGAAGGGAAATTCTGTCCCACAGCCCCCATCTACTACTCATCTAGTATTCATAGGCAACTTCTGTTCCTCACTTAGTTCTAAGTTGTAATCGTACGAAACACGCAGCCGGACGGCCACAACTAACCCCACTCAAACACACTATGAAAATGAACTATCATTTCACATGTAATTTGAAAACATGTCTATGAATGAGCAGTAGCAGATTCGAAAGGAAATAAGGAATAGTTTTTTCCGATAAAATAGAACAAAGGGTTTACAGAAAAATGGTTTTAGGATAACTGCATACATACGTTCCCTTCATGAAGTATGTATGCAGTTATCCTGCGGCTACCGCTTCGGCATTTGTGAATGCTTTCAAGCTGGTCTCGGGTCCTTTTTTCTAGTCCTTTGGTAAATTTGTCAGTGCTTAATCCAGTAAAAAGTTTTTTTTGAATGCTAAGCTCAACCAACGCGGTAATCACTGCCACTCAAAATCTACCATGAATACCCTCAAAATCTACCATGAATAATGCTGTACACGGTTATTCATGGTAGATTTTGAGTATTTTTGAGAAAGTCCTTCCCGACTGCAAACACGAACGCACGATTGTTTTGTCATTGAAATGTAGGTAGAAAAGAATCTAGGTGGGAATAATATGAGAATTCGTGAAGGATAATAACAATAATATAATAAAATTGTCCCATTAAATGACCCAACGAACGTTTTCTGGTGAAACACAGGTTACTGTAGCGAGTTGGCCTTTTCACAGGTCCAGCCCTGGCCTTCACTCGACCCGGCCGTCGCCTCATACACGAGTCAGTCATTTCAGCCGCTCCCTCACAATCTATTTGATCTGCTTGAGAGGGCGGCTTGAGCAGTGTTCTACCCTCTCATTTTAATGCCCCCTTTTTTTCTTTATTGTAGGCATTTTCGCATATGATGTGCCTTATCTTTCGTCTTTTCCGTGGCCGTTGGCTCTCATTGCTGGTGCTACCGTCTTATTCTCTCGTTCCCGGCTGCTATCAAGCTCTTCGGCTGATTTCTGGTCAGTTATTTCAACGTTTATCCGCTCCTTACGGTTGATCCTTTTGCGTTTCATGGGCTTTGTTTACTACGTTTGACATAGCAAGTGAGGGCATAGCAAGCACAAGCAAGGACTTTCTTAATTTGACTTGAGAAACAAGTATATTTTAAACGAGCATGTTCGCGGGCTTAGTGTTACAAAACCAGGAGCTATTTGTTTGTTTGAGTCTAACTTAGGATATGTGGTGGTTCTTAGAACGCATGGGATTACGTAAAATCATAAAAATATAGAATAACACGAAAATAATAAAAAATATGAATGTGTCCTATTATCTGAGACAGCGAACTGCTGACACAAAATACTGTCACGGGTTACGGTAGCATCATATTGCAGGTCCATCAGCAGCGCTCTCGCCCGTCCCAATCCTCTCTATCGCCTTTCTCTTGAATTGCAAAGGTCAGTTCTTTCAACCGCTCCCTAACAGTCCACTGGATCTGTTTACGGGAGCGGCTTGAACAGTTTACTACCCTAATCTTTCATTTTGCATTTTTTTCTTTCTTACAGACCTATACGCTGATTTGGACCGATTTGGTGGCATGGGGACGTTTCTCGGATGGACCGGACCTTTGCTGGACGTGAAGTGAGGCTTTTTCGATTCTTTTGGCTGAATTACCCTTCGTTATCTCAAAATTGAAGTTTTGAACGTTGCTGGTCCTACCGTACCCCCGGGATACGGTAGGCGGTTTTGGCAACTACCTGGGTTGTGGCCAGAGCGCCAAGAAAACACTCTAGGCATAGGTAACAGCCTACGGGGAGTTCAAATATGTGCTTGGATTATTGATAGGACTTACCGTAACCCGGGAGACTGTAGTGCTTTTCCTTAGCTTGTCTATTTGTAGTCAAAATACTTTAAAACGCTGTAACAATAGTCAAAATAAGCACTGAATGACTTGTTTTTTCAGTGCTCCGAGTGCTCGGCCTTTATCTGGCTAGAGCGACCTCGTGCCGTTGATCTTCTCGTGTTCTTCGATTTTTCCGGCGCTATTGAAGCATGGATACTGGTTTTATATTAGTGTAAAATTAAACACATAAATTCGGATGTATTTTAAGCATGCATGTTTATTTATTAATAGCGAACTGGAAAAGCTGCCTATGAATTGTCTGTTCCATTTTCCCTGTATGCACTGCATAAAACTGTTATGCCTGTGATGAACTGTTTTATCAGCAAAGAGCTATAATTCTTTTACTAGTTTAATGAAAATAATGATGCACTTAATAAACAGGAAAAAACACAGGATAGAAGATGAGAGGACCGAAAACTCCTATGATGGAGCCACAATTGAGAGATGCTGCCTGCAAGAAAGAAGGAAAAGCAAAATTGAAAGATTAAGGTAGTAAACCGTCCAAGCCGCTCCCATAAACAGATCCAGCGGACTGTAAGGGAGCGGCTGAAAGAACTGACCTGTACCATGCGAGAGGACGATGGCGGAGTCGATTGGAGCAGCTTTGGGAAGACTGGGGCACGTTCTGGTGGATCTGGAGTGTGTCGTTACCGTAAAGCGTGACCGTAACTTGTGTAAAGAGTTCGCTGTGTCAGATATTTGGACACATTTACAAATTGTAAGTGTAATAAAGTATGAGGAAGCGGCTGAAAGAACTAACCTATGTTGATGGAGAGTCGACCTAGACGAGACAGGCTCCGAGGCGGCCCGTGTTCCACCTAAACACAGTTCGTTGGGTAACAGAACGGGCCAGATTTACAATTATATTAATAAATTACATCACAAACGTTCACTTTACCTTCAATTACTATTTTTTAAGTTTCAATGACAAAGGAATAGTCTTTTCCGTGTATTTCCTTATCAAAAACGTTCCATAAACTGAAAGACATCAAAATGGAGTAGAAAAGCGTCTGGAAACCACTCCAAATCAAAGCAGTGAAAATGAAAATGGTGACTGAGACAAACCGTGGAGTCCGATCATCGAAGCGAAGCATCTGCCTCACGTTTAATCTGGGGAAAATCTGAGCTCAGATAATGTCAAGATAACCTCGAGATTATTTTTAATTTCGAGCCCGTTTTCTCAGTTTCGGGTACATATTCCTGCAATTTTGTCATCGGAATCGGATTCTCCGGCCCTGATTACCATATAGAGGCAGAAAGAAACATGAAATTTCATCAAGATTGACTAGAAAAAGGTATCTCACCATTATATCGACGAGATAATGAGGAGTTACTTCATCTCCGAAAATCTCGCCATTAATTCGGAGCTCGCCATTTTTGGCGAGAGAGCACGCGTTTTTGAGAAAGCAAAACTGAGCAGTAAATCTGTGCTCTCTTTTGCTCTCTTCATTTTGCAAACTCTCTCGTCGCTCTCTAGCTCCCAATTAATCTCGAGATAATTGCGAGACTCACAAGTTCACAAAGATGAGATTCTTACCATTTTCGCTTTCCAAAGGTCTAGAATGTTGTGGACGGGGTAAATTAGAATAAGTTTCGCGGGCCCCGCTCATTGGAGCAGATGGGGTGATGGGTATAGAAGGCGCAGGGTGAGCAGTTGCCTCGATAGTGTCGACTGGTGTCCGGCAGTCGCGGGTTCTAATCCCCTTGGCTGCAGAAGCTTTGCTGGTGGTGATTCTCAAAAATAGGTCGAGATTATTTAGAGCTTTTCTTACCACATAATGACGAGCTCCGTCTTGAAATGGGCAAATAATCTTGAGATAATTTCCCACATTAAACGTGCGGCTGGTCCGCTCTTCCTCGCACCTCGCAAAGAACCAAATAAAAAAAACAAAGGAGTAGTAAAACTGCTCCCACTCTACTTACAGTTCCAATATGAACAGAGTGCAAGGAGAGTGGTTGCATGGGCTCACCCAGGTGATGGTCCGGGCAGATTTCGGCCAAATGGACAACCTGATCCTTGTGGTCGACTCCGCTTACTGCAATGTGGGCGATAATGAATGCGAAATCATGGTTGCAACTCAAAAACAAACGAAACGAGATGAGTGACGGCTAGTACAAAGCTATTTAGCAAACGGACCGATTCAGATGTCACCGGAGGGTCCTTTCAACACGGAAATAAGATGAAAACTACACAAAACACGTTTGCTGACGGTTGAAACCCATATGAACTCTATCGCAAGCGGTTCACACCAGAAATGCGCAAGTTATCCACAGGTGCGCAAGCCTGTCACTACTTGCGCGTTCTGTGAGGCAGCCGATCACTTCAAAGTGTCCAGATGGACGGAAAACACCTTTGCAGGCCGAATTTCGCCGATTTTCCAAACTCGGTATCGTAATTGAGAAAAAAGAAAAAAAATAGAGATCCGAGAAGAACGGGTTTCAACTCTTCCATTTTCCTATTGTTCCGAATTGTTCCGAATTGTACAGAATTGTACCGAAAAACGAAACCAGTTTTCGAGGTGTACGATACTCATCTAGTATTCATAGGCAACTTCTGTTCCTCACTTAGTTCTAAGTTGTAATCGTACGAAACACGCATCCCGACCATTTTTCTGTCCACCCTTAGTTCTATTTTCTCGGAAAAAACTATTCCTTATTTCCTTTCGAATCTGGTACTGCTCATTCATAGACATGATTTCAAATTACATGTGACCATATGATGAGTTATATGCGACAAAAGCAAACAAGTGATATAAAAATCTGAATATTGAGTCGATAACGAATTGCGTTTTGATTTTGGAGTTCATACCTAGACAGCATACTTTTTGCAACAGTGTACAACATGTTCATACACTCCATACATTCATTGTATCGGAATGCTATTATGACCTCAGATCGTTATCACGACGTTCTGTATGCTTCTATGATATATATATATATATATATATATATATATATATATATATATATATATATATATATATATATATATATATATATATATATATATATATATATATATATATATATATATATATATATATATATGGCACCCCAGAAATTGCACTCAGTTGTCTTTGCTTTGGTGACATCACCTCGGGCTAGTGAGATCAACGAATGGGTGACAGAGAGAGAGGTGAGACCAAGTAAACTCTCGATATTGCGATCATATAAATAGTTCAATGGAGAGATAGAGGCAAGCTTCAAGTTTGCAATTTTGAGCGGTTTCGAACTTATGAGGAGGTTTCGTTAGACTCTCGCATGTTAATGGCTAAAAAGAAAAATATAATAATTGTTGTGTCCCAAGTCCCGGTGGAGTAACCAATATGGTTTATCGAAGAGGAGAGGCGAGTATGAAGACAACAGAGTAGGGATGGAGAGGGGAAGGCCCAGAGCCAACCAGCCAGCACCAGAGCCCAGCGAGAGAATGACTAGGCGACGTGCCGTCGCCCTTACATTGACAATAGGCTAATGGGGCTGAGAGACGAGG
>LS840854.1:14401-28746 GCA_900490955.1 Micoletzkya japonica
GGGGATACGGTATTTGAGAGAGAATGGGAGGGGATACGGTAGTAGAGAGAGAGAATGGAAGGAAATTGAGAGTCGGAGGGGAAGATTGTGATAAGTTATGATTCAGGCGTTGGTTCGTGCTCAGCAAAGGATGGCGATGAAGGAGGCCCTTCGCCCGTTTCCCCTCTCCCTCTTCCCCTCTTTCCCCCTTCGCCTCATTATTGTATCCCACTAGTCCCCCTTCACCTGTATGTCCCATGGCCTACTGGCAACGCTGCCCCCTAGACCGGAAGCCCGTAGGATCGAACCCTTCCCCAACCGTACATTTTGCTGTACTGTTCCCTTTCACTCCAATAAACAGCGCGCGGTCTCACACCCGCCCGCTATTGATCGAATACGGGGAAGGGGGATAAGCACCGACCTAGATTAGTACGGCGGCTGAAAATCGTTTCCAAGCCAAGGCGCAGTCTTACTGCGTTTAGCGCATAGTTACGAGGCAAATGGCATCGAGGTATTCCCGGAACAAATAAACATTTCTCGCTCCAGATATTTTTAAACATATTTTTCAAACGCTTTATTATCGTCTGAGAAACATATTTTACAAGTATTGATATATTCGGTTCCAAAAAGTTTGTCGCTTCCATGTCCCTTTAAAGGGACATGGAAGCCAAAAAAGATTGGCTTTCATATGAAAGTTTATCACCTAAATAATACAAAAACCAAAATCAGAGTGCACAAAAATGTCTACTTAGCGAGATATCCTAAAAATCGTTTCCCAGCCAAGGCGCAGTCTTACTGCGTTTAGCGCATAGTAACGAGGCAAATGGCATCGAGGTATTCCCGGAACAAATAAATATTTCTCGCTCCAGAAATTTTTTAAAAATATTTTTCAAAGGCTATTATGTTTATTATCGTCTAAGAAACATATTTTACAAGTATACCCATTTTCGGTTTCAAAGAATTTCTCGCTCCCATGTCCCTTTAAGTGTGCGATATTCGGTCTTAATATCGAATATTTATAGCGAGCGTGAATGAGGAAGGCATCGCTGACCACTACGGTGTTTCCGAGCTTGAAGTTGATGCAGTTGAGTAGGTTGTTGGCTGCCAGACTGTCCGGGTACAGCATGAGGTACGACTTGACAAACTCCTGAAAAGGCGAAAAGACGCATAAGACAGCGACGAATAACGTGCTTCTCTTCCTTGAATTCGCTTTATCGACTACACGTAAGGCTTATATAACTGATTTTTGACCTTTAGCAACATTTATGTGATAGCAGCTACGGTTCCTAATTTTTCCCATAAATTAAGGAAATGCAATTCCTACCAGCGCATTCTCTGGAAAGTCCAGCTTGAAGTAGCAGATGGCGATGTAGACGTTGATGGCCGCGAACATTCTGCGATTTACGGTGATCAGAGATCAAAGATCAATGACCAAAGACCAAAGACTTTAGATCAAAGACCAAAGACCAAAGACGAAGGATCAACCTGTTCTCCTCGAATATCTTCTGGTAGACAGCCAGCGCCTCGTTGTAGTGCAGCCGGAGGAAGTGGAGGGCGGCAAGGGAGAGCTGGTCTTCCATCGTGCCCTCAACCCGCACTATTCTATTTTTTTATTTATATTTTATTTATCGAATACGCATACAGCGTCGTAAATAAATATCAATAAGCACAGCATTCCGCCCGGTAAGGAATGTGTCTAATAGCGAATTGACCACCATTTTTGTATTTTCTCAAGAGTGACTAAACCGATCTACACCATATTTCGGAGGTGTTAGAATTCATAGAGACGAACTTACGTTTTTAAATTCAGAATTTTTCGTTCACTGGTTCGCTTACAGGATCGGATCCTATGCGCGGAAACCGCTATTCGCTATTAGAACGCTTGGAATGCTGTGTAAGGTTAATAAATAAAAAGACGTGTCACTAAAATCTGGATAGGGGCGAAAAATGATAGTAGATAGTAGATTTTGTGTGGAATTTGCGCTCATTGCAGATGGGATAGTGGCTGTATGCTGTGGGTCGAGTACTATTTGTCAGTTTGCGATTCCGGTAAGGTATGTAACACACAATGAGCTTGGAATGTCCCTTGAGCAGCTCCTTCTCGTTGTTGTTCTTGTGTGCGATGTGCAGAAGAAGTCGATTCTGCAGACCGCTGGCGGCCCCTAAACGAGAACACCTATTGCACTCACCGAATGAAAATTCCCAGTCGCTCTAGAGAAAAGCGAAAATACCCCAAGATATCCGCCTCCCCACTACGGTTTTTGGAACAATTCTCTAGCATGCTAGGGAAATTTTGTGTTTCTGCAATCGATATTGATGTTTCTGCAATCGATACGTATGTTTGACAGATAATTAATAATCAATATCTACTATCACAAAGTAAAACTACGCGATAAAGTACAGTAAATTAAAATAAATTAAACGGAAGTAAGCCTTTGGAAGCGGCTTCTTGGGCCTCTTGCAGGAAGCCGAGATAGTAGAGGCAGCAGCCGAGGAAGACGTACACTTCCTCCGTGTACTCCGACCGGGACAGCATGCCCTCGTAGACCTGACAAAAATAACTAGAAGTGAGGCCGACTAGCGAATATCATACATTCTAGAAGATTCGCTGCTACGACTTTTTGAAACAATACCATTTCCTTCGAAGAACACCAAAAGATTTTGATATCAATATCCTTTCCTATTCCTCGATTCACGATACGTAACAGAACTAAGTACATACATGGCGAAACAAGCTATCTAGACCATTCGTAGGCGTTTGGAAAGTGACAGAATTGGACGCATTAGAACGAAGCCAAAGACACTGGCAAACAGGCTATGTTTACTAGGCATATAAAGTTATTCGTAAACGACAATCACCTCTTTGGCCTTATTGAGCTCGCCTGCTCGGTAGTAACAGAATCCCAGCCATAATTCCATGAACGGATCGTACTGCTTATTCTTCTGTTGGAACTGCAATTCGCATATGCACACCATTTTGAGACCTACGACGGCTTTCGACGTACGTTTCTTAAAATAACTATATAATATATAGTAGCATTATTAGCGGCACTGATAGATGAACGCTTACAATTAGAAAAAAAACATAGTATTGGTGAACCACCGCCTTACCTACCCGAATGTACGACACCGCGCCCACGTAGTCCTTTGCCTCGATAAAGTTGTCCAGTTCGGGAATGTCACTCTTCTGCTTCTTTCCGCCCTCATTCTTCACGTCCTTCTTGCCTCGATTGCGGAACCGATTCAGTAGCTGAAATTACGCTTGACTTTCACATACGCTTGTATCGCTTGTATCTCCTCACTCCTCACGGAACGCTTGTACCTCCCCTTTCTCCATACTTTACATGACAACGCCATTAGAGAACTTACCATAGCCATAATAAACCGATCGGAGAGTGGCCTGTGGTCCACTAATCGGCGAGCGGAAGAGCTTCTCTCACAAGGAGTGAGCGGTCGGAGCAGAAGGGCAAGCGGGGTGGAGGGGGGGGGGGAGAGAGAGAATGCAACCATTGTCATAGCAACGAGCGCGCGCTCACATCAACACAACAGGTTGAGGGTGGATCCATCGCAATTAGAGAGCCATCGTCGAGATCCTTGGACAATCTAGTTGGTAGACATTCAGAATGTCAAAATCTATACTTGAGGTGTGTCGGATCCAGCTTGAACGTTCCTGCCATTTCAAGCCTCATTGTCTTGTATTCACACCATAATTGTCAGAACTTTATCCGTCCGGCTATAATCTCAATGGTAAAGCTGGTCAACATAACGGAACCGCAGAAGATGATGAGAGGGTGGAGTGTTGAGAACATGTCGACACGCAGGGGACGGGCCTGATTGGGAGAGTTCACTTTCCTCGCGTGTACCAGCAATCGCTAACCTCTAGATTCGCCTGTACTCGCGAGTAGTCGGTGTACGGACGAACGTAGCGCGCCATGACGCGCGGATACAAGTTACGCGTGGCCGCGATGGCGCGGTTCATCGCCTCGCGGACGTCCGGACGGGACCTGCAGAATATTCCATTACGGTACTTTGCTGTTTATGCTCCATCCACAGGAGGAAAGCGAGACATGTATTCATTATCAGTTAAAGGAGGAGATAACCGTCAAAAAGACCCGAATTCGCTGTATGCCTTGTGTATGTCCATCATTTTCCTACACTACATTTTCTGAAATGGAAGTCTTGCCAGAAGAGCGGATAAGGGTAAAAAAACCGCTAAACCCATATTAACAAATTCAGGAGAAACGACTTCAAAGAATGGTTCACTTGGAAACGCCAAAGCCGAAGGGCTGCTTAGGAAGGTGTGCATCGACGAGAAAGAGCAGTCTCTTCAGTCGGTCGTAGACTACCCGATCGGTACTGAAAAGGCCCCGCATAAATTTTTTTTTCTTTTTCTAAAGTGTCATGGGTGGCCCTTTGTGGATGCTTTTCGTAAACGTAAACTTTCTCATTACGATTGAAGTTTGAAGTCTCAATCGATCAAGACTAACTATAACCGTACCGCAATAATTCGTTTCCGATGGATTCAAAGCCAACGGCCGGTTGCGCATTCACCAGCGTCGCGTAGTATGGTACGATCTTTTCTACGCCGTCCACCGTTCTACAAAGGCTCTTCTTCTTCTTCCGCGCAGTTATAGTGGAATAAACCGATCCGTCAGTTTCTTCGTTCCAAAATGAGTCAAATTCTCTCACTGTTGCACACTCTCTTTCTTTATGGTCGGAATGATTTTCCGACGGATATTTTTAATCCACTATATGGGAGTTAGCGAAAAGAGCTTTGAGATGGCTCCTTGTTGTACTATGTATGTAAGCTATTCGCTCATTTGTGCTCTGTTGTTTCCCATCTATCTTGTTCTCCATTCATTTTTTGATTGTTTCCCATCCATCCAATTCTCTCTTGCGATAAATCCGTCCCCCGTTGAGCTGAGATAGACACTATCACGGGGCAGGTACCTCGATTCCCAGAGCCTCTTGAATCTCGAGCATTCGTCTCCCGTGCAGTAGACTAGAAGGCGAAAATCCGGCCAGACCACCGCCTTCGCGCCGTGGAATTCCATTTGGTCCAGAACCTAACAGGGCTACAATGACACTATGCTAACGTTGCACAAAATGTTTAGCTAACAAAAAAGGAAAAGAGTAGTAAAAGTAGCTAACAAAAAAAGGAAAAGAGTCAACTGACATCCGTAAAGCTGGCGATGGCGTATCCCCGGTTGACATTGGTCATGAGGGTCCCCGTGATCTCCGACTGGAAGAGCGTCGCGAAGAAGAAGGCACCCGTCATGTGGAAGAGGAGAAGGACCCACGTCGCCGCGTTCGATCTGGGAATGAAATAAATAAAGACAATGAAATACTCGGAAATTTTTTTCTTTCTGAATCATTTGTCCTCTAAAAGGGGTCAGAAATGACCCCAGGCTAGAATGGAGAAATGATCGGGTGAAATTCATCAAGATTTCCAAAGAAGTTGATGCTTATAGGCTCGCTTACGGCTCGACTTTGGTGGACGGGTTGCAGTTGTGGATGGTGAAGTAGACCTCCTTCACGAGCTGACGCGGGTGCAGGCGGACCACGATCTTGTCGTTTGTGCTGAACGATATTTTTTAGAATACTCAGTTATTTCGCTAAACTACTATAACAGTAGAATCACAATCAGCGACGATGTGCACCACTCAACAGCGCCTTGTGATTTGCTGCATTCAAGGTAGAGTGAAGATTCAAAGGTCGATAATTCATTGAGAGCTGCTGACTACTGAATTTAGGCGCGCTTTCGCTCCGCGTACCGCTTATGGAACATGTAACTGCTACGGAAGAAGCGATTGATCCCGTGGACGAGGACTGTCAGGAAGCAGAAGATGATACAGTTTACGTCGACGAAGATCTCCGTAAACGACTGCAAAGAGGCACATTCCACCTAATTCTAAATTTCGACTCGTATTTTTGCAATGCACTAAGTAAGATGTTCTCGTGAGGTGCTGTACAACTTTCCTATCCTTTGTCCTGGCAGTCCCGTTAGTGCAAACATCCAAAAAGCCGAAAGACCCGTGTGCACACTCTCGCATACATTGATCTCGTCTCCAGAACTCGAGACAAACAAGACCCCCTCCTACATGCTTGCACCTTGAGGAGACTCTAGTCAGTTGCGATACAACGGTTGATAAGTCTGACACCTACCTAACAATAAGGATCTCAACAATATCTTTAGAAAAAAAACAAAAAATACGCATACAAAAACAGTGTATAAAATACTGTAAGGGTGGGGTTATCTTTCTATGAAAGAGAAGGTGAGAAAGAGAACCGTCCTGTAAAATTACTGACATCCCTCACGGTGGTCACGTCCTCTACGACGACGTAGCCGTAGTTCACTGTCGTTACCGGAAGCGTGAAGCGAAAGCGACGGAACAGGTCGGGGTCCTGTCTGCCCAGAGACCAGCCGACGTCTATCGAACCTCGAACATATTGGCTACTGGTAGGCAAGCACCATACAGATAGATAGCATAAGCTAGTAAGAGATCGTACAGAAACATGAAATTGAACAGAGATCTGTTATACCGTTGACGACCATCTGGTTGAACTCGTCGTTCGTAATGGATACAGGAAACATCTCGGGACGCAGGCCGGCGTACCGCATGACTATCGTGAAGTAGTCGACGTTGACACCTGCGAGCGTATCAGGACAACATTGGGTTCCTTCAACACCACTCGGTGCCAAAGTCTTTCATTTCTGTACCTTCTCTCGTTCAGAATCCGGATATACCTAACGGTCCATCAGTTCTGCCTTAGATGATACCTGCTCGGTCGCAGTCCATCAGTCTGCAGCTCGGAGAGAGGTCGTGGTAGTGTCGGTATTGAAAGCTGCCCGCAGCCATCAGCGACCGCATCGCACTCAACTATGCAGGGAGGACGGCACCTGAACAGCCAATGGTGGAATGATGCGGACGAGCTTGTGAGAACAGCAGATATTACTCAACGTAAAGGTCCGTCAGCAAGCTTATTCCTACTCTACCCGCACGTTCTTCATAGGGATTCACATAACCGCCGAAAATAGGACATCCGCTGACGACACAAGTTTCACAAGGACTAAGAATCCAATATATGGTGTGACACAGCAATACACGACGCAAAAGAGAAGCTCAAAAAAGCGAAGTGCCTTCAAAAAGCATATAGTTCACGTGTAAAGTATTCCATTCGGGATACCTATGATTGATGGGATGACTATATATTCACTATACTCTGGATAACCAGCTTTAAAAATGGCGCGAATGGAGTGCTCTACCCACGTGTCTTCACTCCAGTAAGGAATTCCAGTGTCTCGCTCCTTCCTTTTCTCTCTCCAAGCAAGCACCATCGTCTTGCGCATATTATATCAGCTGGATTCGTTGACTTTTTCTTAAATTCTTTTTATTTCTTCACCTCTGGTATTATGTTGAAAAAGAGAAAATGTAAAATAAAATATGTTTATTCTCAGCATGATGTGACCAGAATGCAATACACAGAGACGGGAATGAAACCTACCCACAACTAAACCCAACACGCTCGTTCGTCTCTTTTCTTAGTATTCTTGAAGGCTGACACACAGATTGATAGGTTGAACTAGACTCGGATGACTATGCAGTACAATTCATAAACATATATCTCGGCTGGAAAGCGATTTACATTGTACATGGTGCGGAATGTCTGCGGTGCCAGTGCAAATGCACGCAACGTGGTAAAAAATAGATATCTGTGCAAATCTGGAAGGTGAAAGGGATCTTTCAATCAAGTGGAATGAGATTCGTTCGAACGAGACTCAGCCAAAGTTCGATGGAGAAGCCGTTCGGGATAAAGCCCAGCATGTTGTAGAATACAGGCACCAGCTGAAAGTTATTTCATTTCATTGTTTTCGTTTTACTTAGTTAACTTTATTGAAAACTGTATTAAAGGAGCCACCCCACGACTGCGGTAGGATTTGAATTCCCGCGCTACCCTGACTAAGGCCTTTTCGCTCATCTTTTTCGGTCGTTCTTTTTCTTAAGATGATCGGAATAATGTGAAAAATCGTTTTGTCAACGAATTAGAGCTGTGTCTCATCTTAGTCAGCTAATATATTTGATTTTATAGAAAGCGCGTTGCTATTTGGACCTTCGGTAATCCGCGGAGAGTGAATGAAATTCTGTAAGATTCGGAATATCCGATCATTATGATTAGATCTAATGAATGACGTAAAGAGCAAGTATGGCCAGTACAGCATTCCAAGCGTCATAATAGCGAATAGCGGTTTTCGCGCATAGGTTCAGATCCTGTAGGCGAACCAGTTAACGAAAAATTATGAATTTCAAAACTTAAGCTCGCCACGATGAATTCAACAAGTTCTGAAAATTTGGTGCTGATTGGTTGAGCTACTCTTGAGAAAATTCAAAAATAGTGGTCATTTCGCTATTAGACGCATACTTCACCGGGCGGAATGCTGTGCCAGAAACTCGTGGTCCGGCTCCTTTAAAAGGTTTCGCAGCATCTCCCTCAGTGATTATAAATAGACCCTCCTTACCTTATCCAGATTCGCCCTGAAGTCGACCAGGTTCTCATCCAGACCGGGCCATTCGGACACGTCGTACTCCAGCCTCTCGCGGTCTACCGTAAGCCGCAGTGCGATCGTTCTGGGACCCAGACTTATCCAAATTCTCTAACCCTCTGGCTTACTCGATGCCGAGTGAGGTGAGCAGGCTGAGGTGCGGCTCGAGCATACTGGCCGCCTCGCTGGAGACCAGCTCGGCTATGCTGAAGGGGAGTACTGTTTATTATTGAAGGACAGCGAACGTTCAGAGAGCTCCACAAGTCTTTCTGCTGACCACCGTAAAACTTCAGCCGGAGCCGGTCATTAGCCTAAGCTGGCATTTTGCCAAGAGAGTTTCACCGTATTTAGCGAAGTGCGCTGCAAAGATTTCTCAACGTTCCTTTTCCTCCAATAATACAAGAGGGGGAGAACTTGGTAGAGCTAACACTTTGTAGATATGTCCTTTGAAAGACAAAGACAAGGGACAGACTGTATGAAAACTTGGTAAAATAGTATTTGAGTGTCACGTAGATAGGTCGTTCAGAAGAAAAAGTAGGGGACTGTCTACCTGAAGACCTTTGCCTCGTCGTCGAAGGTGTCGTCTCTCAGGTTGAACACGTGTGACAGGCGAGTTGCCATTCCGGGAACGACGGAAGTCTACAAAATGGCCTTATCCGTAAGTCAATGGACCCATTCTTGCACGGAGTTACGAATCAAAATGATAAGTTCAGGCAAATCAATGGAAAAAGTCGTACCGATATCGTGGACGAGACGACGCGCTCAAGTGTGAGGCCGTACTGCATACGATCCTGCAAACATTAACGATCCTTGATGAGCAGCAATATGGTTCTCTTTTTTGAGTCTTTTTGGTCAGTTACGTTTCACGCTTCTATAATTACCGGGACATGCCTGCAGAGCGTGAACACCGAAAGCTATTTGCGAAAAAGGCTCAAAAAGAGAACCTTGAGCCTCAGATTAGTTCTCAGTTGCGACTAGGTATTGTCTCCTACTACGGTCTCCAAGTAAAGACGAGGTTGCATAAAGAAGAAGATAACGTGGGCTATATTGGTTGCCTGTTACGCTACTTCGGCAAGGTTGGCAGACCGATGCATAAAGCCCACTGTTCACTAGAGCTGTGCAGATGTCGTTTAGTGCATGGTCTTCAACCACGATCGGTTGCATCTTGCACGAAGATGAAAGTTGCTTCTAGATGCAACTCTCATCATCGCCGCCGCATGCCAGCGAGGGGAAGATGAAATGAGCATGTTTGCAACACTCGAGCTCTCTTTTAGAGTGCGATACTCTCCATGTCTCATTCTCTTCATTCTTCTCCACTCTCTCGACGTGCCTGATCGGTTTAGTGGAACTAGTTTAGCTATAGACTAGTTTTGAGCTATTCTGATTGAGAAAGGAAGAGAGGGGACCAATGGATCGCATGTGCTCTCATCTAGATGAGAGTTGCATCTAGATGCGACGTTCATCTTCAATCCTTCATGATACTCTCATCTCAAATGACCACCGCACGTCCCCTATCACGTGCAATGCAATGATCAACCTCGAGGGCGGCAGAGCTCTCATTCTCATTTCATCTTTCATTTGCACAGCACTACTGTTTACATGCTCTTTCATCTCTCGCCTCTTCATTACTCGCAGCGCTCTCGAAGGGGATGTCAACGATGCGCTTATGAATCGGTTGGCCAGCTCTAATGACTAGACTGTGGCTGACCCCGAGGTAGGCCTGGTCGATGGGCGAGAGGAAGGCGCAGCCCGCCGGCGGCTCCTGACTTTCCCACGTCACCGTCAGCTTCTGACCAGCTGACTCCAGCACGTAGTCCTGCAAGAAGCGAGAGCGTAGTCCAATCGACGACTCGATGCTCCATAAGATTCAAATTAGTAAAGTAGAGTACAGCAATTGTAGAGACGCAGAGGCAGTCTCAATTAGGGGAAATTCGGTTTGGCGTAACGTAGAGCGCTACCGATATTCGATATTCGCTAGCTACGTTTGACCGTCAGCAGTATTGCAGCCATCCGCCTAATACGTCGCAGAGACCTATCTCTCACCTCCTGGTCGAGCAAGGCGCTGACGAGAGCGAGCAACGCGTCCGACGTGAGACGGACGGCCACTCCGTCCTCGCACACTGAGATCTGCAAGAGGAGAAGAGATGAGAGGGACTAGCCACCATTTCATCGAATCGGCCGTTTCATCAACACAAATAATACGTAAGTTAGCGGTTGTGGCAATGACGGTTTGATGAAATGGTGGCTTCCTGAGATTTCCATTCTTTTTGATAGTTACTTGCGTATGGCTCTCTTCATACCGCTCCGCGAAAAATAGATGTTCATTCCTATTTTTCGCGGAGCGGTAAGAGAGCGGAGACGAAGCAGGAATGACTGTTTTTGTTAATAATACCTGCAGTTGCACGCCCGGCGTCTTCAGCGCACCGTCGATGATGACGAAGGTCGCTCCGGTGACTGCAATCATGAGTAGATCACCTATCGGACGTCTGGCATTCGCTAAGAGTGCACGGAAATATTGCTTTCTAAGCTAACCTTCCTACTCTCGTCATGATAGTCATATAAAGTGCATTTCCACTTCGATGACGGTGATCCAGACTCTACTCCTCACCATTCCTTGATCCAAGTCGATGGAAGATGTTCGAGTCGTAGCTCATTCCACCGTCGCCCTCGATGCAGATCAGGTGCGAATCGGCCTGAAACATTATTATTGGCAAAATGTTCCGATTGCAAACTCATTCATAATCTGTCTGAACTCCCTTCTACCGCTTCGCTCTCTTTCCGGAAGTATCTAGAAACGCGGCAACAGTTCACTTACTCATACGAACATTGCAATTTCTGCGGGAAGCGAACGGCATTAAAAGAAGAAGCAAAAGTGGTTAAACAGTAAATAGATACCTGTGTGTTCACATCACACAGCCATGCCAGCATGTTGCGGTTGAGCTCGAGAATCTTGCGAATCTGGAACTCTTCTTATCAGCTCCGTCGAATCGGGGCCCATTTTGATGGTATCGCCGGACAATGTATAACATTTGGTTCGAACACACAATGTTCTAAATGTTTCCGTTCGAGATTTCCTATAGAAAGCAGTGATATTCTTCGACATCTCGCTTGCTTAACAATTTCGCTGGTGTCATTGTGATGGAGATATTTAGATCACTCCTCACACCTGGAGGAGTGATCTAAATATCTCCATCACATTTTCTTTCTTACGAAGATCTCCTCGCCTCCCTTCTTTGGAATTCCCCTTCCTTGCGAACCCCGATAAAGGCTAATTCTCTCTCTCTCCCACCTGGGGCTTAGCCGACCGAGGCAGCACGATCTTCGTCTCTTCGTTGGACAACGATGCCGTCGATCCCACAACGTGCGTCATACGGTAGCTCCACGCGGCGAAGTCGTTGAACATCTAGGTACATTACTCATAAAAAGCTGTATTTGAGGAACTATTTCCTGCATAAAATTGATACAAACAACGTCATGAAAATAAGTTGAAGGAAGGTGTAGATATGGTGAAGCCTACCTTCAGCACAGACATGCTCGTCTCCTCGGAGAAGAGCGGTGCACGGTCGGGGTCGATTACTAGCGGAGTCGGGTAACCTGTAACGAACACTCAACGGTAACCTAAGTTCTCAAGGCTACAAGGAAGTTTTTGCACTGATTATTGTGTTGTACTATAACTTTTGTCTCGTCCTTCTCGTTATTGTCATTGCTGATACACTATTGTGGCGATAAATTATTATTATTATTATTATTATTATACTCACAGCCACTGGCCAGTCCCAGACGTAGGAGTACTCGAAGGGGAGCTGCAATGGACCACGTCAGCTCGGAGGGAAGGGTCGGCGCGGCGAAGAGGTAGGGCAGGGAGGGGGAGAGGGGAAGGTGACGGGTGGACTGCATGGGCAACATTAATTAATTGTATTCGGATCTTCTTCGTGGTTATGCTCCACCCACTTCGAGATAACAAGCCGTATAAGAGTGTGGATGACATTCACTACTTATTACATTGTTAGCACAAGTGAATAGTCGTTGAATCCATACCTGGAAGGTCGGTGCGAATAGCAGTGTGTGTCGCGTGAGCGGCGGCAGCAGGTCACTGTCGGGACTCGAGCTGACATGCGACCTGAATGGCAACTTTCTCTCATCGTGCCCTCTTTGCTATCCTTACAAGTCTACGCTTGTTTTAGAAGACGACGTAAAAGCGGTAACACGGCTCGTTCTCACCGCGGCGTCCTCACAGCCGTCCTCCTCACGTCGTTCGCATTGTCAGAAGGCGAGAAGAAGGAGAGGAACATCTCCGACAGACGATGGAGCACGTGGAGGGGAAGCGGGCAACGGTCGTCCTCCGTGGTCTCGTCCTTCATCAGAGAAGACTCGTCGAAGCGCCAGACGAATACGATCTGTATGAGATAACCATCGGCTCGCACGATATCCAATGATGCGACTTTTCAATCGTTTTAGAGAATAATGTAGTGCGCAAGTGCGACCTCATCGAGCCCTGCAGCATGGAAGCCGTGGGAGGCGACGCACAGCACCCGTCCTTCCCCGTGCGGGGCCTGTCCCAGTTGGAGGACGGCTGAGAGCAGGCGGCTGATCACCACGTGCAGCGTCTCCCCTCGAGCCAGCATCGCCTCCGCCTCCGCCATCTCCAGGTGCATTCTCAATATGTATCATTTAAGAATCACGTTCAAGCTCTTGTATTAACTAATTCTAAGTAACTAATTTAAACCATTGAGCTCTTTGTTGTGCTCTTTTAAACCTGCTTTCTGACTTCTTTCCTGTACTTTTCCTTCTAGTCATCGTGTTTTCCATGTAAAGTGCGGATAAACTATCTATTATCTAATATCTAGTATCATATAGCCAGCATCCGATCTATCAGACATGAGCTTCAATTGCCACAAAATCATCTACTCATAGTAGAGAATAGCAGCCATGTCGTGCATACCTCGATCCATCGCCAGTTACGAGCAGAAGCTTAGTCGTGGAGTGCTCGTTGTCCGGGAGAATGACCGCGACTTGCTCTTCCACCTGAAACATGAACAAGAGATCAGAAGGGAAAGGGAGCAGAATGAGAAGCGGCTGAGCTGAATTAATATCAACGCTATTCTTACCTTGAGCGCTGCAACCCTCCTCGAGACCGCGGCACGCTTACGCGATTTCTGAATTGAAAAATAACCTCACATGTGGGAGAGTCCGATAAAATTAGGGGAAAACTTCAGGGAAGGAGGTTTGCGTGCTCTCTCGTTCGAATACCTTTCTCAGCTGCTTGTGCAGCGATGGCCGATCCTCACCACTTTCGTCCCTCTCCGTCCTCTCAGGCTCGTCACCCGTGGTATCGCCAGGCTTGACGCCATCTCTGGATTACCATTGCTTGCTCAGAAATGTTACTAACTGATACTTAGCACAGCACGGTGTTCGAAAAAAAATTAAAGGTTGCATCTTTCTATGGGTACCTGAACACGACTCCCCGTGGCAGGCTCGCTACGACCGGTGAACTGTTCTCTTCGGGGCCGGGCTGAACCGTAATGGGAACGGCTACACTCTCGCCGGACGTGGTACTGGGTCGAACCTGCAGTACAGCTAGGATATACTTTGGCCACATTTTTTTTCAGCAAACCTTGCGACAGTTTAAAGGGAGCAAGAAGCGAAAAATGAAACTTTGCCAGTCGGAATCATCATGGGAGATAACCTAAGGCAACATACTCTCACTTTTCAAAACGACTCTCTAATACCCGTACTGGTAGAACATGTTTGCTAAATTCAGTACGATGCGCCTAACACCACGTATACGGTAGCCCCACCAAACCCGTTTCAGTTTGCGATACTC
>LS840854.1:44838-73063 GCA_900490955.1 Micoletzkya japonica
TCGTTTTCTAAAATTGTAATTTTGGTCTCATCACCTTCTCCGGTGAGGGATCAAAAATTTTGTCGGCTGGCAGAGTTTCTGCTTCCGCTTTTGTTTGGTTTGCCGTGATGGGCAGGTGCCACGGAAGCCAGGGGAGCGCGTATTCTCTAGAGAGCGGGAAACGGGCCCAAGCACAGCCGGATCGAATAAATTCGCTGTTTATATCGAACGAAAAAACAATGTTTTAAATACCTACATTATTTGTTATTTCATACCGAACAAATTGCTTCTTTCATGCCATACGTGGGCAGCCTATATTTTGAGAAACGGGCCTACCTACCAGTGTACGAAATCAAGCCTACCAATTGAAATTTTGTGGGAAATATAGGCCTACCAAAGGAGATTTCCGAAGAAATTTGGGTCTACCACCCATACTTCGGGTAGGTGCCCACGTATGTTTCATGCTAAACTCGAACTTTGTTCTTGAAAAGTCAGAAGTACTTTCCAAAGCAAATGTAAACTTGAAAATAGCATTCCGAAAGGTCCTATCAAAATTGCTGGTTAAAAAATTTAATTGAATAAAGAGATCTAGATGATAGAGTACTCTGTCAGGCCCGTTCCCTGCTCTCTTTTTTCTTTTCACGGAGTGATGAAGTATTATCTAGGATAATCTGCATCAGGTAGTACGACTCTATCATCTGCTAAGAAACTACGAAAACTGATCATTATCTATTCACGATTAATGCTCATATTTCGAACAACGATGACTGCCTGCATATTAACAAATATGCAGGTGTAAACAATATGCGAACATCCCTGATGAAGTTTAAAGATTCAATAAAGTTAAACTCTAATATTCCGGGTACTCAAAAAGTCAATGAAAGTGCAAGATGTGGGTAGTCTGCTGTTCTCCAACTCTAAGCACCATGGATTCGCTTCAGCGACGTATGCTGCGGATGAGATGTGAAGATTAGAAATATCAGTATGTCGAGAAGAAACTTAATTTTAATGGCTCAAAGGTATTATTCGTTGAAAATATTGGAAGATCATGACTCATTATTGTTTTGAAACAAAATGATCTCTTCTTGTCTAATCGTTGGCTAAGATGGTTTGAGGAACATGATGCAGAGAATGCAAGAGAAGAAATACCTATGAGGATAGCCTCGGCTTCACTTCCGTCTTTCTCCACCTAATACAGGAAACCGGTGCATAATTGCCGGCAAAGGGCATTGGAGAAATAATTTTGCTGTGTATGACATAATTAATGGTGTCATCGGATATAACAATCAATCAAGCCTTATGTTGTTCGATGCGTATAAATTAATGAATGATGTGCTTCAAAACGTTCTCGACTTCGCTCTGTGGAATGCAAGAAGACAATAACTGCAATAATGTTGAGATTGATACTCAAACAATTGAATATGATCTCATATGTATTCACAGCTCCAGTTCGGTATTCGATATGCACTTCTAACGAGCTCTACATTTTCTATTTATGCACCCTTCTCGGAATATCTGACGTCGTTTTATGTCTTTGATTGATTCTGGCTTGAATAAAGATACCGCTTATTAAAATTATGTCAAAGTTAATATAAATATTTCTTCTACTAAAAGGATCTGAATTATTATATAAACTAAATTCTCAGAATATTGTGACGCACTCCGTTCTCATTCATATCAACGATTAAATAAATGTGACCGATGTTAAAAAATATAAAAGCTTGAAGGCTGTTCAAATTTTCCGCCACATTCACGATACCGTCGTACGATTTAACCAAAGTCTACTCGCGGCAACTGATTTATAATACCGTTCCACATCGTCAAATTTCGTATTTCGAAATCTCAAATGTGAAAATACCAATAAAAGTGAAAGGGATGATAATTATGCTCGATGTGCTGGTTACTGCTTCTGGTTTATCACCTCTATCGGGACTAACATCGGATTGGGGTCCAAAGGAGGGGAAGCTTGATATAGATAGGAGAGGTCTAGGACTTCAAATCTTCTTCAAAAACACACTCAGTCGATGTGCTAATGAGTTAAAATGTAGTATAAAAAGTAATAAAGTACACTTAGAGAAACAACCTATTTGCAGCGCCGTGGTACTGCGCGCACTTCTCGCTGGGATAAATCAACGGAGCGATCGAGCTCGAAGTCTCCCTCACTCCTCGAAGAGACTAAAGATAAGGATAACAAGGATAAGGATAATAAGGAAAAAGATAAGGAGAACAGCTCGGCTAAGACTAAGGATGCGGTGACTAAGGATAAGGCACCAGAAAGTGTGAAGACAGCTGAGAAGGCTAAGGCTAATGGCGAAGAGGAAGAGAAGAAGAAGCCTGTGGAGAAGGAGAAAGAGAAGGAACCCGAAAAGAAGGCTGAGGAAAAGCCAAAGGAGGAGGCTCCCAAGAAGGAAGAAGTGAAGAAGCATGCAGAACCGGAGAAGAAGGAAACAGCCAAGAAGGATGTTGTAACTCCGAAAAAGGAGGCCGAAACACCGAAGAAGGATTCGAAGTCTAGCGAGAAACAGGATACGAAGACTACCGAAAAACGCGATGAGAAGAAGGATCACGATAAGGATCGGAAGGCGGAGGGAAGGACCGATTCGTGGAGAAAGGAGGAGGTTTGGAGGGACGGACACGACAGCCGAAAGAGGAAGGACGAGGAGAAGAACGGAAGAGAACATCACGATCTGAAGAGAATTCGGTCGAGTTCACCTCAGAGACGCGACGATGTCGTAGACGGCAAGGGGAAATTCGTCGTCCTCAAAGACGCTACGTTTGAAGAGGTTCTTATTGCATTATATAATCAATATCAAGTGATCTTGGAAAAGGAGACATGCATTTTGAACCGAAATCACATGTGCTGTACATGAAGTTTATACGAAACAATTTGCTATAGTCAATATCAAATGATTTCGAATAAGAAAAAGGGAACGCGTTTGGAGCCCAAACACGGTTTTACTAATCACGAGTCAACGGTTCGCAAGGATAATGCTACTGTCCAGGTGCACCGACCGGGCACCCGACCATACGGGTCGAAGATCCTGCCCAAACGCATGCCCGAGTCCTCCCCTAAAGACTACCAGAGCCCCTCGTGGGCCGAACAGTACAAGGCGAAGGTTATGATTATGAAGACGGCGGTTCACGGACCTGGGTGAGCGTTAAGGAAACGATACGGTAGTGAACAATTAGACAGACGAAGCGACACTCATTCAACGTAATCTCCGAAAGAGCAATACCGTTTTGGAAATACTGAATACTATTAACAACTTTTCGGCTGTATCAACAGGTCGCGAAGTAAATAATTCGACTTTTGGATAATTAAATGTCAATAACAGTTTTTTTTAAAAATATGTGCTGTCCATAAGCAAAACAGTTTCCCGCGTCGGAAATACGGCATAATTGTAACAAGTATTCAAGTACCAAACTCTTCTGTTGCATACTATGAACAGCTTTTCAAGTATTAAACGACATTATTTATACATGAAGATCCAGAAAAAGAGTATCCGTAAGCTAGGGTATTTCTATCTAACCACCTCTCAGCGGTCCTTCTGGGGCTCCTCCTCCTGCGCCAATTGGGACTCCCGCTCGTCCGGCTGGTCCGCCTTCCTACCCCGCTCCGGTGGCCCAGGCTCCACCCCTGCCGCGTCCCTCCTATCCTCCTGCCGCTCCGTATCCGCCTTCTGCGCCGCGTCCTCCTGCGCTGTCCGCGTACGACTACGACGGCTATCGCCCTCCGGTTCCGGCTCCAATTCCGGCTCCGCAGGTCGCGACGCAGCCGCGTCGCGCCCCGCCGCCGCTCGAGTATCCGCCTCCGGTACGCAGTCACTCGCCCGCGTACGAGCGGCCGCCGCAGCCGATTATGCCTCCTGCTCCTCCGCAGAGAAAGCAACACTATTGGGAGGACAAGAAGAGGTACAGAATTGCTTCATTCTTGGGGAGACTACGTAAAGCTTACGCACATAAGGTAATCTCAACAAGCTGGCGACACGTACATTTTATACAGAAATATTGTGAAACACTTTATTCGGACTCGGAAACAGACACTGCCCAGCGGTTAGCGCTCAATGTTGATGTATTTTGTACGGGGGCTGGGCCTAAAAGAGTATCCTGATGGTGGAAGAGTTGAGCAAGCGTACACTCTACACAAGCAAATATGTAACGAATCGAGGAACAATATTTGGCGCACACAGGCACACATACATGAAGGAATTGCACGTATGCAAGCTCTAACATTTATCGGGGTCAAGCATCGAAGATAACACACACTGATTATTTAATCGGGACTGCACACATGTCGCGCATGTAAGGGCTAGCGCGATACGTATCGAATTGAGAGGATGAGATTAGAAGGTGTGTTCAGTGGACCGTACGATGTGCCGCCGGCTAAGGACGTGTACGGCCGAAGGGAAGAACGATCTCCGCCGAGGTAGGCGAGATAGGGCTGCAGTTGATTAGAGCTGCCTCTAGTAGGGAACAGGAAATGCTTCATTTTGATGGATTCGTTTTACAAACCAACTAAAACTATGTGAAGAGGAAGCTTCGACGCTCTATAAAGTAGTGTGATTGTAGGCAGCCGGCTTACCAGTACGGGCGTCCGCTGGGTGGTCGTCCGCACGCCGCGTCGGAAGCGTCCGCGCCGCCGCCCGCGGCTGCCGCTCTAGCTGAGCTCGACCCGAGTCAGTTTGTCGAGCCGCTCGAGTCGGATGATGGTAAATCTTTTTTAACTTTTTCAGATCTACTTGTTTGGGACGTTAGGCATTACGAATTAGTGAGAAAATGTGGTTTTTTTTATTTTGAAAAAAAATCATGTTCAGCTGAATGGGACGAGGTGGCGCGTATGCTAGGAGGCAACGAGGTTATAGTGAAGAAGAAAGGTACGATCGGGGAAAAAGTTATGAATCTTGCCACTTACGTGAAAATTTTGCCCACAATGTCAATCAGTAACATACAAACAAAGATTATTGCTGTCCTATGAATAATAGCTAACTAATAATACGCGTTTCCCTGCAGCCAAGGCCCCTCTTCTTCCGTCCGCCCCCTTGCCGCAGGCGACTGCGTCGCTCTACGACGCGTACGACACTCGTCCTGCCGCGTCCGCACCGCATCCGTCCGCGCGTCCGCGTCCCGGTATGTTGGGCTGGGGCAGTTTTTTTAGATAGCTGTAGCTGGAAAAGTTATGCAGTCTATTTTTCGCGAATTGGTGGGATTAGCGGTAAGAAAAGGGTTTGGTCCTAAACTATTCTCCAGCTTAGCATCCAAATTTCGATTCTGCTGATACCTGATAGTTTACTTGCGCTGTTTAGCCAAAAGTGTCCACGGCTAAAATGAAAATCGGGCTCATTGCCGTCTGAGTGCAAATTTAAATAATGAAATAATAAGCGATGTTAATGCTGTCTCACTGTGCCGTGCATGCTGCATACTAGGGTTGGGAATGTGAACGGTCACTTTCTGGTAGACGCTTTCACCCAATCGGCCGAAAAACGTCTACAGAAAGGTGCATATTCCAGAGTAGTTGATATACCCAATCCTACTGCACACCCTGACTGTCCCCTTTCCTTTGAGTGTCCCCTCCCCGTGTCGGCTCCTTCTTCTCCTCCGTCCAACCCCTTCCATCGACTCGTCCCAAACTCGCCTATGCTGATGCCGTGCCCTTCTACAGGGAGAAGCTCGTCTCGGCGAGGTAGATAGCACCTTTTTTATTTAGAAAAAAAGAAGTTGGAAATATTAAACAATTAAATAATATTTCCCTTCAGAGAGCCGCAGCCGGTTGAAGCGGCGTACGATCGGTACGACAATCCAAGCAGGTACTAGAGCCGTCGAATCGGGTCCTTTTTATGGTTATCATTCATCTGGTCCAGTATAACTAGGGCATTGCTTGATTTATGGAATACGTGAAACATAACGATGAAAATGACTCGATTCGACTGCACTAGCAGGTATTTCTTACTGCTTTGCCTAGTTTTCTGTAAACATTGAAAAATATTCGCAATTTCTCACGTGGTGGTTCTTCTTCCGGTGTTGCCACTAGTATTGGCGAAAATGGACGGCAAAAAGTGCAATAAAGCTGTGCAGAAAGCCGACCACGGCTTTGTGTAAGGGTGGCGTTTTGTCGTATTCCGATTTACTGTTCGGGCCCCCTAGCGAGAGAGTAGGCAACGTACTTGCATCATTGAAGGGGCGCGTATGACGCGCAGTCCGCGCCGCGTCGCCGCGAGCCGATCGTCCGCGAGGATCCCAACTTCCGGTATGCTACACTTTATTTTGCAAGTGTTTTCTTTTACTTTTATTTCAATCGTGAAATTATGCAAGTCTTTTTCTCCTTCCATTAGATTGATTAGTCTTCGGGGGATACTATTAGAAGGAGTACAGTAATCCGTGTGTAAAGGGGCGGAATTACCGTCCATCACATGAGACTAAAAAAGTCAATCAGTTTAAATGAAGTTTTTCGTTGCCTACTGGTACAGTGTGCTACCAAGCTTCTGGCTAATTAAAGGCCCTACTACTCGACGGTCGGATGTCTGTAGATGAATGCGTGAGTTTCAGGGGTGCCGTGCCCTACGACCACTTAGCGTCCGCTTCGGGTGCCGCGCCCTACCGCGGCGGACCCGCTCCCGGCTGGGAGGATCCGTACGCGTCGCGGTCGCGCTACTGACGCGTCGCGGTCGCGCTACTAACGGAGCTGTCTGATGATGTCTTGTAAGGTAACTTATTGTTAGACTAATGCTTGACAAGGCTACAGTACTGTAATGATTTTTTAAATGTCATTTATGATTCTGTGACGACAGCATGTCTAGCAGTGGAATAGGTTCAAGTAAATGCTACATTGTTAGAATAGTTGTATTGAGCAAATTTAAGTATGTCCTGATGTAGTCGAGTAACGCCGTTCCTACCATTGCAATTTATCCGCAGATTTCCTAGCGTATTGCTCCTACATTATCACTGCATTCGTGTCCAATTCTTGTATCTCTTTTCTTAATATTCTCCTTTTCTCGTTTCCCCGCCGTTACCCGTTGTGATTTACACTCAACGTGTATACGTACTGTAATTGTTCTTTCGTTTACCCCTTGTAATAAGTCGGTCGATGATTTTCAGCCTTTCGTAGTAACTTCATTTGTTTTCGTCACCATTTATCTTCTGTTCAACAGTAATTCGATTGATTCCTTTTAAGTGTTGCATAAAGTACTTTGCATACATTCTATTGTTCTAATCTGTGGAGATTGAGCAGTTTCAGCGGCTGTTATCAATATCTTGTTCTATGGCGATCATGCGTTTGGTTGGAGTGTTCGTTCCTAACAGAAAACTGGACGACTACTTTCTCAGTTTTATCATTCCGTGAACGTGTCTAACTAGCCTAATTCCAGGCTCGAAATGGCTCCCCCGAAGCTTTCTGAGAACGAGTTGGGAGAGAAGGTGAGGAGGGGGAGGGGGTACTGTAGTTCCGCTGATTGATTTCCTTGTATTGGAGCTGAGCGGGTTTATAGCTATGTAAAACATTCTCTAGATAATTTCTAATGCTATGTGTGTTGCGAGCGAAAGGTAGCCTTGACTTATTAAATTCACTCATGGATGGTCCCAAACCCGACCGTTAACCAGATTTGAGCCATACGCAGCAAAAAAATTCACTCTGCGTCGGAAACACGTGGAGTTCACCAGGCTATTCCCTCCGTGTACACGTTCAAAAGTCTTTTCCTCGGGTATCTAAATCGGGCGGGTACACGCATGAATAGGGTAGAATTCTTTATCTTTTTAACATATCTTTCATTACTCCTTACTGTATGATGGGGTTAAAAGATGGGAATGCCCCCTCGTTCCTGTGGAATCTCTGTTGTACTTATACGTTTCATTTCTATGAATAAAGCAAAATTGCGGCAGATCGACCGTTGCTTCGCCGATTCACTGCTCAAAGTGGCCGGAGGCGTCGCCATCGGCATCGTCACCTCGGTCGCCTTCTTCAAGGTACGGTAGGAGGAGAGGGGAGGGGATACGGTAGCTTGGACGTCCCAGCCACCGGCCGTTTTGGCCGTTTTTGACACTATTGTTGGTTGAGGAAAGTGAAGTCCATAAGTTGTCATCATTCCTAGGCTTACGGGATTGGCAAATGGTTGAGGGAAATGGGCCGCCAGTCGTTTCGTTCCTATTATAATACATGACGTGCGCAACTACGTAAATTCCCATCTGTTGACTGGAAAAGGGAAAGCGTCGAGTATGACGAAAGCGGGGGGTTCCATGTTGCAGGGCCGCGCCTTCCCGATCTGGCTCGGATCGGGCATCGGAATCGGCGCTGGCTGGAGTAACTGCCGCCACGACCTCAACGCGCCCTTCCTCGTTCACGGCAAGAAGGTGCCGGCGGGGACCGATGCACAGGTACGATTATGCCTTCATACCATGGCGCGATGGGTGCCTGTACCAGGAACTCATATTTAGTAGTAGACGATTGCTGCTTCTATGCTTTTTTATTAGGTGGCTTGAGTAGCCTACAGAAATTTTAAGGCAGCACTGTACCATAGAGATGTATTGTTATAGAAATATATGTATTGCTAGGTAAAGATCTGCTCTGAATTATGTACATATGAAAAAGTTCAATATATCCACGATGTCCTGAAAACGTTCCTTGCAGGGCCGCCCACAGTACAACATTGTCGTGGATAAGCAATAGAAGAAGCCGCGCGAAAAGGGCCCTCAAAGTGTTTCATAGAGATCGGTAGTAGTTTTCCCCCGTGTCTAACCTCTCTTATCGTCAGTCGTAGTCTCTGGTTCTGGGAGACTATATTACTGCCTCAGTGTGTGATTTCTAGAATGCAGTTGGTTCGTTCTCCCCTTGTTTGGCCTTGATTGCTTCGCTCTGTTACGGTTGCGGCCATTGTGGGATAAAGAGTATTTCCAAAGGCGTGTTGTGGTATCATTAGAGGGAGACGTAGTGGATAGCAGTTGAGATATTTGCCGCTGCCTTTGCTCAATGTGACACGGTCACAGTCACGTTGAAAATTTTAAATATTCTCTAACTATGGATTAATGTCGTTATGTTTTGCTTTATGATCGGAAAAACACCAGTGATTATTGAATTGTACGTTTTCTTTTAGAGCGCTTCATAATAGAGGGCCAAATTTGTCGAGTGCTCCCTGCTTGCCACCATAATTCCACTTATCAGTGCAATGGTAAGTCAATTATTTATTACTAGCTGTTATTACTACGACAAATTCTGAAAGACACTGTATATTTATGACAATTTAAGCATAGAACTGAAACATCTTGATCTATGATTTCTAAAATTAGTCAGTGCTTTATAAGCCTGTTATGTACATACATATTGATATAAGTTACAAGCAACTCCCGCACGTACGTTCATGACCTACATCTAAAAACGGCACACTCTGAAACTATGGTATCTCTACCGTACACCGCTAAAAATGCACTTAAATAGTGATTATCTCAATATGTATTCTAATTTATTTATTTTTATTTAGAAACTAGCAATATTTGGAGAAGGTGGAACACTCTCAAACCGAAGAAAATACAAAAATCTTTAATTTTTTGACAATTAAAACGTTAGCTATCGCGAACTGAGTGTGCCGTGCCTAATGCATTTTCAATGTCTGCGATTCCTACAAATGAACGGTCGTGTCCCGTAACGTAGCTAAGAAGCTAAGAACTTCTCAGAACAAAATTTAAAAGATATGTAAATAGGTAACTTCTACATAATGCATAAGAAAGTATCTACGTAATCCACAATGTTCTGACAACTGTGAATATGTTAAGCAAACGAGATGCCGAAAAATATCCCTGAATTCGGTAAGAACTCTCGCACGGAAAACACCGTATCCTACGTATTTTGGCTCGTTTGCTTAACATTTAGAACACTGTGAATCGTCACCTCGGCTCGTTGTGAGTCTAAGAGGGCAAGATGAAAATGATAAATTAAAGGAAGGAATGTACACAAATCTTTCGGTCCAATATAATCCACTCGGCGTTTAAAAATCAACAGCTTCCTTGCGCAACATCGACGCGCACTGTATCACGCACGACATGTCCTCAATTTCATCGATTATAACTTATTTCACCATGATTCCCCACCCTTCTCTCATTTGAGCCCAATTCGCCAAAATTTTCTATAGCCTAAACGACATGCACTTGCCTTTCGTATCTCGTCTATCGTGTAATTCTCCAACAGCTTCTTGCAACTACCAACGATAACGGATCGGCAACTGGCCTGAATCCATGTTATAGTAGAAGACGCGTTATAATATAATAAACCAGTCCGTCATTTCCCAAACTCTCACTTTCACATATTCCCTCGCCTGGTATTGGCCTACGACCAACCGATGTATGTATTTATTTTGTCATAGCTGTTTTGGACAGGAAAAGACTTATAGCTAAATCATGCTAACAAGTAACTAAGAATACCCTCATGGCGAATGAATGTTTACAGCTATGTGGCATAAAAATAAAAAAAATAACAAAAAGTGTATTCGGACGACGTTTGTCAAATCTCACCCCGTCGGCGGTGCAGGTGCACGCGATGCACGGCGACTTGTTCGCGTTCTCTCCTCGTGGAATGTGCTTGCCATCCACGAAGCACGTCGCTGATATGTTTATATTATAATTTAGCTATTACACTATTGCTCGCAGTAGGGTCCAGATAACGACAAGGCGTAGTCACCAAAATTGGCCACCGGTTCTGCTTGCGAGCTTTATTGCGAATAGGCGATCTGGCCTACCCTTTCTCAGCATTATCAAGCTACCACGTGAAACAATAACGATGACGTACGTCGATCGGTCCACGGGGTGAGGTCGATTGTCGGGAAATTGGAGCACGGAACTTGCGCGTTCCTGAATAAGCTACATCTTCGCGCTCTCGTCGCAAATCGGAGTGAGGCAACTGACGGAACGCTTTTCTGTCAAGCATACGTCAAACTATCCGGCATGATGAAGACGTCGGGCTGGACGCGGATCATGCTGTGCGCGTTGGCACACAGAATCGAGCCGAGCGTCACCTTGCGAATCTCCGCCAGTTGTTCTGCCAAGATCATCAGTTCACACAGTGCTTTTTATGACATCCAGACAACAAACACCTAAACGTAAGGGGGCAACCGGTAATTCGACGGCGTACCACTCGTGAACTTGACGTGCTCGACGTCGTTCTCGTAGTAGAACCGATCGCACTTCTTCAGCCGCTCGAACTGCTCCGCAATCAGGCAGGCCATCGTGGGCGGCCTGAAGCGAGATCATGCCAACGAGTTGGGAACACCGAATTTCCCGCGCTTTTCAAGTTCAAACGTCTTTCCCGCACATGAGCGCGCCCTTGATGGGCGTCTCGGACAGCAGGCCGGGGAAGAGGTCGATGTCGTCGACGTGGTCGTAGACCTAGGAAACGACAGGAAACACAGCAATTATAGTTGCTTGTTAACCTCTACCGCATAAATACTGGTAGATATGTGCGATGTGTAGTATAATAAATACCTTCCTCAGAGCCTCGATCGACCCCTGATCCATGGTCGATGCGAGGTCGCTCCAGTCTCGCGCTCGACGAAGACCGCAGAAGGCTCTGAAAGGGGTAACTGGTCGTTGCTTGTTGACCTTTAGTCTTTGATCTTTGATCTTTGATCTCCAGCACACCTCAAGTCATTGTACGGCTGCACCCCGTGATCTCTGGCTCGCAGAATGTTGATAGTGATCAGGTCCATGCCGGAGGTGGGCTGACCACGCCGGCCGAACAGGTGGTTGCGAACCGCCTACGAATACGATAATTGGCCTTTGATCTTTAATCTTTATTCTTTGATCTCTCATCTCACGTCGGTAATATGCCTGTCGAAGGCCATCGATCGCGTGCCTAGAAGACCCATCAGCAGCGCGTCCATGCCACCTAAACCAAGAATCTGAGATCATAAAAACCAAAAATGCACCCAGCCTATCGTAAAAAATGCAAAACATTTCGAAAAATGCATATAGAAACCGAAAGATTTTTCTACGCATCTACTGATACTCAGGAATAGCTCTAATAGGTATTTAGCAATGCCTCATTAATAATCTAATACGGTTGACTAACCGGCCTGACTGTCGTAGATGGGTTCAACATTGTTGAAGTGTTCTGCCAGATCGACCGGGGCCGACATGTTGCGGAACGACGTGTCCATGCGGGGAAACATGCTAAGGTTATCGTCGGTTCACCCATTCACATTTTCGTCGTTCCTCCCAATCTTGACGTGCGCTATTTTTCAAAAAGTGCAAAGCCAAAAGTGCAAATATGCGCGATAAACAACGGAATACGGAATGATTATCGTTGGAACGCAAAGTTGACTGTGAGGATCAACAATAGGAGCCATTAACACGCTTTCAGTGAGACGCATATCGCATTCCTACATTTCATGCTGCATCAGCTAATCTCATAGATTGAGACTAACGCTAAAACAAACAGTTTCAGCAGCATTTCTACTTCGACATATGCTTACCGTCGAATGAGCGTGTGTCCAAAGCGAAAAGCTGCCGTGGCGAATGGGTGCGAGATGGACGCATCGCACGACGAATTGTAGCCTCAAGATTGAAATTTGACCTATCATCCTTGTTGAACGTTTAGCATCACAGATCTTTCACATTTCCTGATTGAGGCGTCCCTATTGACTAAGTTAATGCTCTCCGCATAATTAAATTAAGCTCAACCTTACCCTCGTAGTATCCGTCATTTCTCGGCTCTAAATCGTGCTTCGCTACCAGTTCCTTCCCGATGAGCTTGGGCACGTACTCATTGTACGTTATGTGATTGAACTCGGCCGACACGATGCGACGCGTCTCCTGCAGCGATTATCTCGGACTACGGTATCGAGGCTGGATCAGAGCCTGTGCTCTTATCAGTTAAGTAGATTAAAGTAAGTCGACTCTTGCGAACCTGAAAGAGCCTCTCGTCGTCCCACTGCGGGTTGATACGCGCGAGCTCTGACGCAATGCGGTTGTGCTCTCTGCAATGCAAGCATCAAACTATGCGACAATTTACGTGCTCCTTAATTTTATGATATTATTGGTTCACTGAATTTATGATAAATGCTCTATACATAATTTAGTGTGATCCCAGCTCAGACCTCAGGAAGATGTTGTGCATTACGGTGAGTGCGGGCTGGTGCGAGTTGCGTTCGTCGCCTGCTACGAAACACATGAATCTGGAAATGGGGAAATTGTAGATTGGTAAGCCAGCCCTATTTACGATTGGGGGGATACATGTAGGACTACAATATTGCACCTTATGCTATCTGTAATCACAGCCGTGCACATTTCGTGCTCGTCAAGCACACGCTTTCGAGCCCCCCCCCATTTCGTCCACCACTTCACACACTTGTACCTCTTGTGAAATCATTATCAAACCTACGCGTCTCGTTTCGGTCAACCGGATGATAAGATAAATAATATACAAAATATTGCTTACTTGGGCGACGACCGGCAGTCCTGTTCCTGCAGTCCTTGTGGCAGGGCCATGCTGAAAAGAAACTTGTTAGTTGATCTTTGATCTCTGAATCTCACGGATTGTGATGGCCGAGATTGGTGAAATTCATCTGGCCGCCGCGAAACAGCCGGAGTGAGTCGGCCTCGCACTTGGTCGCCCCGTAGATGACGGATCCGTCGAGGAACGCCGTTAGCTGCAGGGAAACGCCCCTCGATTTCAAGGTCAAACGCATTTTGCTTATTAAATGAATCCTTAATATCCGCGTGAGACTATAAAGGATAGTAGACAAAGTGATCGAAAGCCCAGAAGGCCGTCAAACCTGGTTGAGTTGGTTGCGGTAGCCTAGAGTGAGCTGTCCGAGCAGAGAGCGCGCGAACGGCAGGCATCTGTTGTTAGGAGTTTTTTTCATTTTCTTTCATTTTGGCCATTTCTTCGCTAGAAATGCCGTGTCATCCCCACCATTCGGTGCAATCTTCACTCTAGTTCCCTGTAGAGCTGTTAAAAATGCGCCTATCCATATGTCACATCATCCTGCTCTTCGTCTGGACGCTCTCCGTAGCGCTTTGTTGGCTCGGCGGAAATAAGGAGGACGCCAAATGTTTTCCTCAACCACACCTTCGTTCGCCGTCAAAGTGCGTCGGGAAGTGCGGGTCGCCCTCGGGCACCGGAAGGGGCATACAGTGGACGGAGAGAGACTGGGGAGAGTCACAGCGAGTGCCTGTAATGGAAGTCGTAAGCAACATTCTCAGAACGAAAATTTGCGTTCGAGGATGAATAACATAGGAAGTGGAAGGAACGTTAGCCACTCACAATTGAGTATCTCATCGTTAGGTCCCCTCTCCACAGGCGAGTGAGTAACCTGGAAAAGGCGAGAAAGCAACGCTTAATGATAATTAGAAGAATATTACTGTCTGATCCCTTGAATTACCTGTTCAGTTTAATAGTCGTCAACATTCTGTGTATTTTTTATAAACCCACCTCGTGGTCGAGAAGCTGCCCGAACTGCATGATCATCAGTGTGTATCTGCAATAAGTCTATGGTCAACATACTTTAATAAAAGTTTACAGGCGGAGCTATTTCGTCAACAGTGATGTAGTGGAATAAACCGATCCGCCAGTTACTTCCGTTCCAAAATGAGTCAAATTCTCTCACTTTTGCGCACTCTCTCTCTCGGTGTTCGGAATGGCTTGCTGACGAATCTTTTTATTTCACTATACCCACTTCTTGTGGTCGTAGGGCAGGTCTAGATGGACGGCATTGGAGATGAGCCGTGCATTGGGAAGCGGCTTGCCGGAACGGGCCACCGATCGAGGCGCGTCCATGCCTGAGGGCACAACAACGGTATAGTGGAATAGACCGGTCCGTCCGTTACTTTCACTCCAAAACGAACCTAATTCTCTCACTTTTGCACACTCTCCCGCCAGATATTCGGCATGATAAAGTGACGGATCTTTTTATTATCATGTTTACGAAACGAGAGAATGGAGATTGGAGGTGAGAGAGCATGGGAATTGGAGAGACGCAAACACAGTCGCTATTGGGCATAATTCGGACTGCTGCGGAACGCCGTGCTTGGGTAGAGGACAATAAAGTTATAGGTGCTATAGGTGAAGAAAAAGTACCGTCAGTCAATTGAGAGCGCAAAGGAAAAGAGCAAAGGAAAAAACAAAGGCGCACAAGGTAGACGCATTTCAATCAAAAATGAAAATGTTTTAATGTTGTCAAGAAATATGTACTGGTCTCGCTCTTTTCACGTAGAGCGCAATCAAGAGAGGTTTATGTATCTATCTATTAATCTTACAGTTGATAGGCAAAACTGTAAACTGTAAACTATCAATCTATAAATCGTGACCATCTTCGTAGGCCGGCTTGAGCAGGTGTCGCAGTGGACCGAAGGCGTTTCCGAACTGTGGCTGTTGCAGGTTATTGCACCAACCAGAGTACCTTCAAGACCATTCGATATTTTATTTACATTATGCGATTCTAATTTCCACTTCCTCTATCCTTCCTACGCATCTTGTATGTTAACACTGATAAATTATCATTATTGAAAAGCGAATGGTTCGATGCTCACGTTCGGTAGGGAGTGGTGTGGTCACAGGGAAGCTTCCTCGGCAGGCACTCCTTCAACGTGTGTCCATGCCCGAGTAGAGCGGTGAAGTTGCCCACGAATCTACGAGGTTCGGGCGATATTCTTTTAGACGTATGGTACGAATACGTAATGTGGTCTAGGATTTACGACGTAGAAAGCAGCGTTTGCCGAAGGATCCTATTTTGCCGCATCCGCTCCTTCTAGCCCTTCTTCGTATTATATTTCTAGCACAAAAGATATTAATATTAAGCACTTTCCTCAATATCTACTAGTAAAGCTCACTCAGACACGTCGATCTGCGGTAGAATCTTCTGCAGAGTAGCTCTGTCCAGTCGCAGAGGCAGTCCGTCCTTCCCGATCAGTTCCCGACTCTCGTCCAGCAAAGCGTGTGAAGAGGCCAGCAGGATGGACGAAATTTGCGAGACCTTAAATTAGACACCGGAATCGATTTTTCTGCATCTTTAAAAATATATTTACATAGCGAGATAGGGTGATCAGGATCGTGCAGGAATTCAGCCTCTTCGGAGTCATATTTTAATATGTTTACTGGGTTTAATAATGGTTTAAAAACCAAGCGAATTCGTTCCAAATGGGTTGGAGCGTGGAGGGAATGACATAGAATGTATTTAGAACTTCAACAGGACATCAATAACTCGCAATCGAACCTCGACGGCCTCCCGCTTCGCTCTCATCATCTTTCCATACGAAACGAGCGGATCGCCGTCGGTGAAGGCGCGTTGATCTGTGAAAAGAAGCAAAATATTAAAATATCTAAAAAAATATTTAAAAAAATTAATAAGAATAGTTCCAAAATATAAAAAAAACATGCGTACTCCGCTTGATGTTGTGCGATTCGCGCCGTCGCCGCTCCTCGACCTCCTTCATACCGATTTCGATTGCCTGAATACTCAAATATTGCTTATCTTCTCTTCCTCTCCTCTGTTTTCCGTATTGTTCGCATCACAATGTTCTAAATGTTAAGCGAACTAGCCAACATGTTTGAGCCAAACTGTTTTCCATGCGAGAGTTCCTACCGAAATCACGAGTATTTTCCCGCATCTCATTTGCTCAACATTTGCACTGCTGTCAGAACATTGTGGCATTACCATGCAATTTTTCGGTTATTTCCACGCACATTGCCACAGTCTATGGAGAACAAGCCGAATTTCCTTCATGCTCTCTCCATTGAAGATTACGAGAAATGACAAAATGCCCTGAAATAGCGAACCTTCTTGACGGAGGCCATGGAGACGGGGATCTCGAGGGATTGAGAGAGGTCCTTCCAGTGGGACAGATCGGGAGCCAGGAGCATATGACACGGCATCGGGGCGTTGCTCAAGAGGACTTTCTTGCTTTTTAACGCGTTTATTAGAGATATGGTTGAGAAAAAAATGTCCCGTCAGTCGCCTCATTCCTATTTTCGAGAGAGCGAACCGGTATGAAGAGCGTCCAAACAAATCAAGAATGCGTTTGCCGACGTTTTCGTCCATAATATCTATGGGAGCTCTTTCGTGAACATATGGTGGTGGTAGTAAGAAATCCGGATCACCGTCGGTTAGTATGATCAAAATGAATCAGTGTTGGCGCGCCTTGCGCCTGGAAAGATGAGGGGGGTGGGGAGCCCCCTCAAACTTGGGTAATTTTAAAAACCTTTATCGAGATACAAGGTAACACATACAAGGGAAGAAGAGAAACGAGAAACATGTCTGAAACAACCACAAGCAAGCTTAAATAGTTGGTCCTAAGTACCATCATAAACCAGTAACGGCACATCGTTTCGTTGTCTTATACGAAACATCGTTTCGTTGTCGGGATTATATCATCCTCAGTGGTCTGTGTTACAACGACACTCACGCCCCAAGAAAGAGAAGAAGAACCAATGATGCAATAATCAGAATAATAAGAAAAGAAGGAAACGGAAAAAAAACGAAGCAACGATCCCTAACAAAGAAAAGGGTGACTATGATGTTGAGACAGGAGGGTCTCTCTCGTTCTCGATGGATGGAGCCGGGTGAAGTCGTCCCGTGAGGTCGAAGTCGCTGCTCCCTCCCGGGCAGACGAGGTGGCATACGAGCGCCGGGGTCGGTTGAGTAGTCGAGACTTGGATAACGTTGGTGCGAGTCGAAGGGTTGCAGTGAAGAGGGAACTGGGAGCTATCGTCGCAAGATGCGACCGCCACTTCTTCTCGTAAGGTCGACGTACAGTAGTTGATGGTTGCTGACGCGCCATATACGCACGAGTAGCATCCCACGAGAGGCGAATCCTGTAGTGCCGTCCCTACCGTGGTCGACACTTGTTGGCGCGGCTTGCGCCTGGAAAGATGAGGGGGTGGGGAGCCCCCTCAAACTTTGGTAATTTTAAAAGCCTTTATCAAGATACAAGGTAACACATACAAGGGAAGAAGAGAAACGAGAAACATGTCTGAAACAACCACAAGCAAGCTTAAATAGTTGGTCCTAAGTACCATCATAAACCAGTAACGACACATCGTTTCGTTGTCATATACGAAACATCGTTTCGTTGTCGGGATTATATCTTCCTCAGTGGTCTGTGTTGCCACTCAGAAAAACTTGAAAACCTCTCACGCACGCCTCTTGAATTTATCGTATTTACAGAAACTTTGTGAAGGCATGACTGACAATGAGGGATTTCAGACTTACGCTTTAAAGGGACATGGAAGCCAAAAAAGATTGGCTTTCATATGAAAGTTTATCGCCTAAATAATATAAAAACCAAAATCAGAGTTCACAAAAATGTCTACTTCGCGAGATATCCTAAAAATCGTTTCCCAACCAAGGCGCAGTCTTACTGCGTTTAGCGCATAGTAACGAGGCAAATGGCATCGAGGTATTCCCGGAACAAATAAATATTTCTCGCTCCAGAAAGTTTTTTAAAAATATTTTTCAAAGGCTATTATGTTTATTATCGTATAAGAAACATATTTTATAAGTCTAACCATATTCGGTTTCAAAAAATTTCTCGCTTCCATGTTCCTTTAAAGATTTTCACTAAAACGGACTTACTCAAAGTCGTCCTCCTCAACCAGAGCGTGGGGCTGTATCGTCTCCAATCGGCCGTTTTCGCAAATAATTCTGGCCAACGACGATTTGCTGAAAAGTTACAGAAATACAGAAATTAGTTAGCTTTTGGCAACATTTTTAGGCTCGTTCACGATACTGTTCACCGTAGTATTATGTTTAGCTCCGCAGTTTTTGTATCGAATCGGAGATGTACAGTGGAACTGCTCGTTATCCGCAGTTTGCTCAACACTTACCGTATCTCCATCAGTTGTTTCTCCGTAAACTGAGCGGGTGCCATGCCGTTTTCGTACCAGAATCGATCGCCCACTTTCATCTAAAAACTTTCATTTAGAATAAAAATACATCTGTAAGGTGGTGCGAAAATGCCGAGATATTTCTCTAGTTATCTGCCATAAATTGTTGTCATACCTTCTGGAATTGGAGTCCGACGATGCAGGTGAGAGTTTTGCCCAGTAGACCACCCGGAAGAGGATGCTCAGCCAGACCGCCCACGATCAGGTCTACGTCCTGAAGACATTTGCTTTATGCTTGAGGAAAATTGTCAAGAGAAGGAAGGGCATGAAGAGAGTGAAGACGAAGTAGGTATGTGAGCTTACTGACGGAACTTTTTCGTCAACAATAGCGTAGAATGAACTTGTTCAAGAAGTAAATGAGCAGTGCCATTTGGACTTCACCTCAACCGCCGCATAGATGTCCATCATATCAGAAACGGTCTGTGCGCCATCCGTGAACTCGTTGACGAGTTGGTGAAAGGCTGTCACCTGAGAGAGAAGACATCACAACAAGCACACGCCATCATTTTGATGGTTACGTTTCCACATTACCATCAAAAGACCAATTACTAGAGTGCGCGTATCGAATGAGATAAAGCGATCAGGCACATCGAGAGAGTGAAGAAGAGCGAAGAAAATGAGATATGGAGGGAATACAAAAATCTATTCGATAGTCGCACTCTACCCATTACCATCAAAAAGACCGAAAGGAATGATCTAATCGTAATGTAGATAAGTTAAATAGAAGAGAATCTAATCGAATATAAATAGTTTATGGTTCTATTTCGCTTAGAAGCGCTCACAAAGCAAAAGCTTACCTTGGCGAAGCCGCACCGTTCCCTCCACGCGGTATACGAGGGAATGCCGTGGTCGCGACCCGTCTCAACGAGAAGCGCAGCCATGTCCAGACCGAAGTTACCGACGCTCTGAGAAGCAGGGATGATCAAAGATCAAAGATCAAAATGCTCCATGAGTCGTCATCATTCCTATTTCCGACCAGAGAGCCAAGAGGTATGAAGGGAGTGCAGACAAAAAGTAGGAATGATGTTTACTACTTCAATAACAAAAGTTTTAGAAATATTACTCAGCAAAAAGCAACGTGCAGTGGTAATGAAAAAAAGCCAAAAAAAATAAAGACCAAACCTTGAACATGCGATTCTTCAGCTCATCCGTCATGTGCAGTCCAGGCCGCGTGGTCTTGCGCTTGGCCAAGAAACTGAAAGAATCGGTGAGCTCTTGAACTAGGGCCTGGTTCTTCTAAATATTCCAAAAGCTCACATCCCAAAGCATATCTTGGATCCTGACATTCAAACTTGCGTTCTGGCAACAATGCATCAGACTTTCGCGGTCTATCGCGCATAATCGTGGAACGGAAATTAGAATGCAAGGATGGGAGTATGCTGGACGGAAGACTGCCTACCGCAGTACGCCCGAGATGTTCTCCGTGACGTAGAGACTGGATGGCTCGTTGAACGTTTCCGAGAGCAGCTTTTGCAGCATCTGCGATACGCTCCACATTATCAGCTAAGCATGCATTTATTTGTGAAAAACAAAAAAAAGAACGAGAAAATAAGACAAACCGGTCGGCCTTGCGCGTCCTCATTGGCCAGTTTGGGAGAGAACATGGTGTAGAAGAACTGCAACAGTCAATCACTGCGCAGAGATCAAAGATTAAGCTACAAAGATCAAAGATCAAACTACAAATATTAAATATCAACGACCGACCTGCCCAGCAACGGCCGCGTAGCTGTTGAGGGCGGACGGGTCGACCGACGTCGAGTAGCCGGAGGCATAGCCGCTGGAATCTCGGAGATCAAAGATCAAACAACAAAGATCAAAGATCAACCTCGTCTCGCTCTTGAGCTTGTACTCGGCCCACTTCTCGCGACCGATGATCACCGGCGCGAGTTCGTTGTAGACCACGTGTTGGAGTTGCGCGCCGACTATGCGCCGAGCCTCCTGCCAAGTATTTATATTGTAATAGGAGAAAATGAGTTGCACGTTACTAGTGTGCAAGGTTCTAGTAAACAGCTTATGGACCCTCTCTATCGATGTGTTATTCATTCAAGTCGCTCTCTAACACCCGAGCCTCCCGCTCCAAGATAAAGTAGATATCCCCTAGTCCTTCCCTTACTACAAGAATACAAAGAAGACAGGCGACGTCTTCTTATGTATTTCAATATTTTATGATTATTAATTAATTAATTCAATTAATTTATCTATGCTGTAGCGGGAAAAATATTTCTAAAAAATCATTATAAACCAAAATCATTATCATTATTAACCTGGTAGATGAGCATGTCCGTCCAGTGCGGATTGAGCGACTGCAATTCACTGTATTTAGAAATGTTGAGAAATTACGGTTTGTTTTTTGTTTTCCGAAAATTGGTGAAACGTCATGAGGCATAAGCAGTTCTACAGTATTTTGTAAGCGTAATCACTGATAAATGGAGAGAGAAAGTAGGAATGACGTATACTTACGGAACTTTTCCGTCAATAATACCTGCAACTCCTTGGCAATCCTGTTATGCTGCCGCAGCCAGACTGTGTGCAGTGCCGAGATCGATGGCAGGAAGTTCACCTGAGATCAAGGATCAAAGATCAAAGCTAAAAGATCAAGGATCAAAGATCAGAGATCACCTGACTCGAGCCTCCGAGGAAGCAGCCAGCCCGGCCACTCGTGCACTGCACCTCGAGGGGCAGGGAGTAGTCGGGAGACGAGGAGTATGACGTCATCAGAAGGCCTGACAGATCAGCGATCAAAGTTCAAAGATCAAAGCTCAAAGACTAAAGATCAAAGTAGAGGTCAGAGATCACCTCCAGTCTGGGCGCGAAGCTTGCGCGCGAGAACCGGCTCGCTGCCGTAGATGATAGAGCCATCGAGGAAGGAGGTGGCTAGGTTAGCCTATCAAAGATAAGAGATCGAAGATCAAATTACAAGGTTCAACGATCACACCTGCTGTCGCTCGCTCAGATCACAGGCGCGAGCGGGCGCCGAGATGGTCCGGGCGTAGGGCATGCACCGGACGAAGCCAGCATGTCTGCAAAGATCAAAGATCGAAGATCGAAGATCAAAGTTTTATGATCAACTCCTAAAGATCAAATTACAAACGGACTTTGTATCGTTGGCCGGCACGTCGATGGGCGTGCACTCCGGGTGCTTCATGTTCGGATCGCAGCATGGAAGGGATCGTGCACCGCCGTCTGAGATCAAAGATCAAAGATCATAGATAAGATCAAACTATCAAACAACAAGACGAAAAAAGAGAGGCGAACCCGTGCTGATCCGGGGTTTGGCTAGCCGCACGACGTCCGCGTACACAAAATGCGCGAGGTGTGGCACCAGCTGAGTCAAGCTGATCTCCTGTAAGATTGAACTCTGATCTTTGATCTTTGATCTCTGACCTGATCAGGCAGCTCCCGGAAGAGCTTGGTCGAGACGCGTCGGGCACTGGGCAGCTGCGGATGAGTCGGCAGGCCGGGAGTCGCTGCAGGGATCGTTTTTTGGAGAACAAAGACTATTTTTAAGATGAAAGACCATTTTAAAGACCAAATATGACTTTAGATTTTCCTTTGGAGATCAAAGAGCAGTTACGGAATGCAAAGAGCTCGGACTCATGTCTAGATACTTACTGTTCGGGTAAACCGAAGGCAGAAAGCGCTGGAAGCGCGTATAGGCACTGCCCCAGTCCGTGTGGCGAACATTGTTGCAGACGCCGTCATACGTACGGAATCTGAAGGGATCAAAGATCAAAGATGAAACTGCGAAAGATCGAAGATTACTTGTCGGTTGCCGAGCATTCCTCATCCTCGCGCAACGGGCACATCTTCTCCAGCAGCGTGCCCTAGAGTGTAGTTTGGTGAGATCAAAGATCAGGCTACGAAGACCAAAGATCAGCTCACTCTCGAGTCCCGGGAGGAGCCCTCAGGCAACCGTTTGAACGATTCCTCGGCGATGACGGCAATTATGAATCTGAAAGTGCATTATATTATAGATATTACGATATATCGATATGATATACATAGATACGATATAAATACAATAGAGTAGGATATATAGTGGATTAAAAAGATCCGTCGGAAAATCATTCCGAATATATGGCGAGAAAGTTTGCAAAAGTGAGAGGATTAGACTCATTTTGGAACGGAAGAAACTGATGGATCGGTTTGTTCCACTATACCTATATCAAGCTTGCTTTGTACTTCTTGCCGCCGTATGGTTGAGAAAAAAGTTCCGTTAGTTGTCTAATTACGATTTCCGACGAGAGTGTAAAGATGTATGAAGAGAGTCTAGGCAGAATAGGAATGCGTTTACTGGCGGAACTTTTTCGTCAATAATGATCTACACGTTACCGTAGCCTCGACTCGTCGTCCCACTCCGTCTGTGCATCGTACAGTTTGTTTGGTGCCCGGAACAGATCGATGGCATCTGCAGGAGAGGTTCAACTTTCCCATATATATTAAGGACGAGCTGGCGTCCTCCCCATAAACTCTCTCGTTCGTCGGAGGTCACCATTAATTGTCAAACAATCGCGACAGGGGGCGGGGGCAGATTTACCAAATACTTTGAGATACTGTCCAGAGACAGCAGCCCAACGCTTTGAGACCATACCTACGTTTCCCCAGGCGGCTGGAGAATTCACTGGTGTGCTCCTTTTGCTTTATCGCCGTTTTGAAGAGATGTTTGATGAATAGCACTGATGCATTCGAGAGACTATACCCGGTCCATAGTATCCCTCTGATTTCTGGCGCCATATCCTCAGCTCTCCATTAGCCCTTTCTCGCTCGTTCCCTTCACGCACTTTAAGCTGTTAGCCGAGGCGTTCCAAACCATATTGGCTCCCCTTAGGGAGGGAGAGGAAGGGAAGGTGAGGGGTAGAGGGGAGGGAGAGGGGACAGAGATAGAGAGTCGGGACACTCATCAGTCCAGGCGTTCGCGGTCAATCTCGCCTCAGGGCTAATGAGGAAGAAGCTGCGAAGGAATGGAGGGAACGGGTTCGGGTGATCAACAAACTGTTTCGCGTCTTGTTTGGAAGGGGAAAATGCGGACTGCCAGTTGTCTAGCGCACAACGTTCTAAATGTTAAGCGAACGAGCTAAAATGCTTAGAATACGGTGTTTTCCGTGCGAGAGTTCCTACCGAAATCAGGGTTATTTCGTTCGCTTAACATTATCACTGTTGTCAGAACACTGTGAGCGTTATGCTGCCTTGCGAGCGTTTCGTGGACACGCTTCACGACCTATGTATAGTGGAATAAACGGCGATCCGTCACTTTCTTCCATTCCAAAATGAGTCTAATTCGTTCACTTTTGTTGCACACTCTCTCGCCTTATATTTGGAATGATTTTCTGACGGATCTTTGTAATCCACTATAAAATCAGCTCATCGTCCGTTGTGAGTGCCAAATAAAGCATCGCTGATAAGCAATAAGGAACTCGTGTTCACAGCTCTACAGCGTTCCCTATTCCTCTTTATGGCAGAGGACAGAGAGAGCGGCATGAAGGAGTGCAGACCAAGTAGGAATGAGATTGCTGACGGAGCATCTTCGTCAGTAAAAGATATTGTACGGTCCTGTGCCAGTCCATCAGCACTGGGCTTTGGTAATTTCCTTTTTCGGTTCGTTTGCGTGCACAGGAGGCGTGTATTTCATCGCGAAAGATTGTTTTGTGGGGAGTTCGCGGAAACTTTTTGCGTATCTTTTCATTGAGATGTTGAACATCCAAATCAAGAGCAGTGATCACTCACTCGACTGGCGCAGCAATTCCGGCTGCTTCGCGTTGTAGTGCGTGTCGATCTGAAGCTTTGATTTTTGAGTTATAATAATAATAATATTTATGCGATTTCACAGAGAAATGCGAGAACAAAGAGAAAAGAGAGAAAAAGGATCATTGAGAGAAAGAAAGACTAAATGTACTACTAACAATAAGCACGATAATTATGTAATTGAAAAACGGTCAGCGTTAAAGGCTCTGGCTGAAATGCATGAAAAAGCTGTTTGTTCTATAGTTCTGGCTCTTATATGAATATGCAAGCATGAACCAGGCCCTCTGCACCTAGTAGCCCGAATATTGTAGTGATGACTTGTATTATTAGATAGCCCTGTTTTCCCGTAAAAAAGATTGAGCAGCATTTCGGAATCAATCATTTTTCTTCTGACCTCTAAACTTTATAGCCGTAGTTCAGAGTTTCTAAGGTCATGATCGGGTATATCGTTCCACGACTTATTGACATCGTTGAAAAACCCTTCTAGTGAAGTAATTCTGAACTTTTTCGAGTGCAATTATATCTTTCCTTTGATATGGGCTACAACAGTTGTACCACCTTCCAAAATGGGTCGAATATATATATTGTATACGCACTGAGTTTTGAACATTGATCTTTGATCTCTCACCTTCAACAGTGTTTCCATGACTACACGGGCCTTGTCGTCCTGTGGAGGCTCGAGGTGCGCCGGGAGGGTATCTGCAGCTTGTAGTTTGATCTTTGATCTCTGACCTCTGATCCCTTTTTGCTGACCTCTCAGTATGCGGGTGTCGATCGCCTCGGAGGTCCTGCAGCGAACGAGCAGGGGGTTGCAGGAGGCCGAGAGTACGGTAGGAATGAGCGGAAGGAGGAGGAGGAGGATTACGGTAGACGGACGACGCTCCGGTTCCTTCTTCATTCTGCGATACTCCTAGAGTTGAGGAAAATATTTATGCTCCTTCTCGTTCGTCTTTCCGAAGACGAAGAAGGAGATTACTGACTAGAGGATACGAATCGGGTACTTTTGATGGTTATCTTTCGCCCATCGAAACATAATAAGACCGAGGATCATTATGAATTGATCGTGAAACATAACCGTCAGAAGTACCCGATTTCAATCCTCTATTACTGACGCAGCAATAACATAAGTACAGAAAGAAAGTACAAGAAGCGGGATAATTCGTTCTAACCCTCCTTCACGACTATTACTAACAGTCTAAGACTTCAAGATGGAAGAGAAGGAGATGTCAGTGGAGTGCAAGTGCATCAAGGAAAGGGAAAGAAGCAGCGACATAATGATTTCAGTGTCATTTATAGCGATGGTGGAACATAACTCTGTATGGTTTGTGTACGTTCAGAGATGAGGAAAGTGTACAGGCTTAGATTGACTGATTGTGAGCCCCGATGCATTCTCTTTCTTATTGCTTTTCACCGTTATGCTTCTCTGGCGGCATGCCATGCTACTTACAGAAGCGTGAATCATAACTGGGAGAAAAACGTCAGAAAGGAGGAACGGAGGGTTCGAGATCAAGCTGAAGGGGACCGGGGGAAGGGCAAGGACGAGACCAATATGTACTCTCTCCCTCTCTCTATGTCTGGCTACGAGGGAAAGCTGAGGGGGAGGAGGGAGGTTGAGACTCTCAACTTGAGAGGGAAACGGGAGGAAAGGGTGGGGGAAGACAGAGATGTGCAAAAAGGACAGGGAACGTCGCAAAATAGCTCGAGAGTCACAGAAAAGCGAACGAGTCAAGGGGAAGTTATTGCCAGAAGGGGATTCTTTTAAGACTTCTTTTAACAATCAGTTAAAAGTGATTGTTCAAGGAAGTGGCTACCGCATGCTTCCACCGCGGATACAGTCTGTATGGTGGTAAAAGCTTGAAAGCGCATGAAGGAATTCGCGGAGCCGTTTCATATACTACGGATAGTATGCCAGTATCTACCTTCATAGCCGGCGTCGGCCAAAATATACACCCGAATGGAAGGCTCCAACTAACCACGAACATGTTGCGCAAGGCGCGGGTTTCTCTCTGTACCAAGCAGAGGGGCTGCCTGTAAGCTTCAAATCCCCTTTGCAGCAATCTGCTTCTTTCGCGTTCTTACATGAACTTTGATGCTCTGACGGCATGCTACTTATTTCGTTCAGTGAGTGTGATTTATCTCGTCGATAATTGCGAACGAAGTGCTTGCTTTCATAGAACATGGTCTGTACTTGAAATTGAAAAGACGGTTCAGAACCGTGTGACCAATCTCGCGTACAGAACGCGGAGTTCCGTTATTCCGGCCGGATCGAGAGAGCGAAAGTGAGAAGAAGGCGAATGGGCTAAATACGCTTACTAGTGCGTGAGCCGATACGATACGGGTGATCTGGTCAAAATGCATGTACCGGGGACAATCTTGATATAGTCGAAGAAGACGTAACATATAATTCTGTTTTACGAGTTGCGCTGCTTAGAAATTTTTCGCACTTTGAGACAGCACCATTCCGCGCTAGAATAAGATATCTATATATATGAGAGTGAATGCTTTTCGAGATCACCACCTGCAAGGCTTTCCCATAGTGCGCATTATAAATTGATAGTCATTGCGCTAGAGGGCCCGGAATCGGAGTTACGCCCGGAACGATTATATCTTTCATTCCCGAAAAAACCTAAAACCTGAGTTCGGAGACGTAGGAAATCCGGTAACTTTGGCAGTGTAGCTTAGTCTGTAGTAGCATAATATAAATAAATTTAGTCTCTATATAGTGTCATAATATAAATATAGCATAATCAAAATAAATGAGAGTCTAAAGCGCAGATGGGGTGCCGGAACGAGGAAGCGGACTGTCCCCAGCCAACGGGGTCTCAAGTGTGGCCCTTCATCGACTCTCACTCTTCTCATTCTCTCTCGTCCTCTCTAATCTGGACCACTCGACTTGCCATTTATACATACGTATGTTACGGCATAGTGTCTAATGTTTTGCTACGAATCAAGTGGTCCGCTTTTCCCTGAATTCATGCAGGAACTTTCACTAGCCTCAAGTTGGGATTCGCCTTCGATGTAAATAGACCATTATAACCAGTGCAATTTCATTCTGCCGAACTCATCCACTTCAGAGCAATCGTATTTATTTTGGCGCCTCGAGTTAGCTTTGGCCCCATCTTGCATGTGATAACACGAAACTTGTACATTGGCTTACGGTAACGAGTGTATGATGTGTCTGAGCAAAGGAATGAGGAAACGTGGACAAGGCATCGGAACACTGGGGGGATGGGCAACTGCAAGCTGAAGAGATATAACCATTGTGCTACAATTTCCGTTCCAGAAGGCCAGAAAAATGCTGAACAGGAAACGGAATTTGAAGGCGAAGGTTGGGTAAGGACCTAACACCGTCTTGAACCTTCTTCAACGCCTTCAAAAAAACTGCTTATCAGAAATAGGCTTATTTGAAGGTTCCAGACGGCTCTAATCGGGAAAAAAGTTGAAGCAAAGGCCACCGGAGCACCGATAAGACAAGGCAATCATATATAGTAAGGTGAACATGGATGTCCGAGAGTCATGACATGATATAAGCGAGAGATCGTGGTGGGGGTTTGGCTCTAGTTGAAGTCTAAGGTCACGAGATAAGGCACGTATACAAGTAAGTAGCTATGCATACTTGGTTGACAAGATCAGAGGAGGGGGGGGGGG
>LS840854.1:73163-86028 GCA_900490955.1 Micoletzkya japonica
GAGAGAGGAGGAGAGGGGGGTTAAGTACCGGTTCAAAGAAGGGAGAGGGGGTAGACACAGTGAACTAGTGGATATGCATGGGACACAGTATGGAACGGCGAGAACGGAGAGATCAAAGATCAAAGATCAAAGATCAGACTTCAGTGTACGGCTGGGCCTTATCCAGGTCGGAGGTTACCACCTCGAGCAACTGCTTGTCCTTGTGGTTGCGACGTCGAGATGAGAATCTGGAAGCGATGATTATTAGCCTCTGAAGGTTCATAGATAGGCACTGTCATATGTCATATGTCACTGTCATCCACCCGTCATTGTCAGCTGTCATTGTTCTTACCTGACGGAAAGGTTCGACTCGGCCTTCTTCATGAATCGCATGCACGGCGTGTCCATGAGCGCAGAACGGACCTGAGAATGTTTATTTTTAAAATTGATTTCTCTCCTAAGAAATGGGCTGAAACAAAATTGGTGAAGAAAGGTGCTTTAAAAAGCTCTTCGACATGGAAATTGTTGATTCAAAGATTTTAAGCATCTACTTCATCGCTTTAAAATCGGAACCGAGATGGCGAACCGGCGAATTCACGGGCTCTGCACGCACGGAAATTTCACAAGTCGGCTAGCGAATTTTGGCGGTGGTCGCGCATGTTCGTGAAATTTCGCTCTTTTAAAGAATCACAGTGTAGGTATACCTTCCCCGAAGTGGAGCAGAAGAAGGCGAAGATAACGCAAGACGTGAGCAGTGTTATCATCTCGAACAGGTCACCTGAATGTCCTTGCTTCGGCTACGTTTTGAACCCGGTACTTGGCGATATTGCCGATAGCGGAATAATAAGACATGAGCCGTCCACAGTTTTTATTAGACATGTTCATTCCTATACACGTTTTGGAAGCGCGCGATCTACCACCGAAGTTCACCCAGAAAGTTTTGCGAAAATTTGCATAATCCTAAAAATTTGCATAATTCCCGGAAGCTCTGCTCACCACAGGCGCTTAGCAGGCGTATCTCGCTGATGGTCGACAGGACCGCCATGATGCCCTGGGGGAACTCGACGACGATGAAGATGAACATGATCGACTGTAACGATACATATTTATGAATAGTATTCTTACATTGATAATAATAATATTGTTTTACCTTATTTCGAGTATTTCAATAATACAACACTCACCAGAATCATCATGGTCGTCCGGTGGTGCTGCTTATCCCGTTCCGAGTTGGCAAACCGCGCACTCATCACCTGGATCTCGCGCAGCTTCAGCAGAATCGCCCTCGTCATCAGGCAGAGAATGACTGAAGTTGGTCTTTGATCTTTGGTCTTTGGTCTTTGGTCTTTGGTCTTTGGCCCTTGGTTTCTCGATACCTGACGGTCCGATCTTCGAGCACAGATTGAAGAGCCAGAAGTTGAACTGCTGGAGGTGCTGGTTGGAGGTGTAGGACAGCTCGAAGGACTGCACTCCCTTTAGTGAGGCAAACCGACTCACGCAATCCGCCTTCTCGTCGTACTGAAAACGACTCTTTTAGCTTTAATTTCATTTTTATAAAATTTATTTAGCAGTTTATTTATTTTGGTCATGCCGCGATTCGCGCTAAGAGGCAGACGACGGGAATTCGCGCCTGAGGGCGGACGATTAGCCGGAGGGGCTTTTGTTGGCGTAATTTGCTCGTAATCGCCCCGCAGGGCATTGTCGCCAAACCCGGAAGGCCTGACGTACACGGCGGATGAGTGATCAAGGAAGACTCAGGTCGTCCTTTTTTAAGATTTTACTTATTTTTGGGTGAAACAGCATACAGTTGCAAGCGTCTTCACTCACTCATTTTGGTATCCTGCCAAATACGGTTCAAAGCCGGTCTCTTTGAACTACGGCATTGGCGTGCTGTTGCACGTTGGTTGATAGGAATGATGCCTTACAATTTGCCATAGATAGTTCATGCCCTATGGGCCTCTGTGTGCCCTAGGGGACATTGTTGTTGCACGACAGCTAGTGCTCTTTTCAAGCGGACGCTGTTCAACAATTGAAGTAGTAAACTACTACCCGGAATCCGGGCTTTCAAACGTCAAAAGAAAGGCCCTTGCAGTATGGCTAACTGCAATGCCCGCTAAAGTGCGGTAGATTGGAATTTCACCGGCTGACTATCAATAGACTGATATAATTTCGGAGGTATAATGCAGTCGCCGAAATGAGGCCACTCGAGTTAGGTATCTACGAGCCTCAGAAGTAGGGTATTCTGATCGGGTTTTGACAGATAGCTGGACAGATTTATTAGGTTTCTTATACATATATAGATTTTTCTGATTCGGTAATGATCAATAATGAATGATTAATTATCCAGGATGCACGGGTGAAGCCTACCCATCAAAAAGGCGCGACTTCAATCCGAACTCGTTTATCATGTTGCCCTAAGGGCATGTCTGTGTGTGTGTGTGTGTGTGTCTGTGTGTACGGATCAAAAATGACGAGAGACAGACGGACGTTTCCGTCGTTCTGGAGAAAGTCGTTTGCTTACGCATAACATGGTGATGCACTCTCGAAAGGCTCTCCATAAAATACATCGGTATTGGAAACATAGATATTTATTCCCTAACTGGTTTGAGGAATTTTCGCTTTCGAACGAATGAAGGGAGCTAAATTTATTGTATTTGCGTGAACTCTCGGTGCGTACCCGTCTACTATTTACGAAAAGGCAGACAATCGCGGCGTGCGAATATGCATGCGGGAACCCCCTCACCATAGTACTGCTTTCTCACTCAAGTCCCCGCTAGCACTGGAGTTCTTTTATTATAAATACTTTCAGTTCCGGTTCATGGTGTCCATCTCTGCAGCTATACCCTTGTATCTATAAAAGCCTGCAACACAAGAGTCAGAAAAGAACCCTTTACCTCGAAAACTCCCCGTCAAAACGTAAGGCTCTAGATAAGCATTCGAGGTGGTATGTTGCTGTGTTACGGCACTTGTTCCGGGTGTCTGGCTTAATCTATGCGCATTAGGGAAAGGTCGGCAGTCATGAGGAAATGTTCCCGAAGTAGAGATCGTTGCAGGAATGCACCAAATACGTTGAACTATAGCGTCCGATCATGCGCAACATCCTTCCATCGACAGTTAGGCAGTGCATTTCACGCAAGGAAGCATTTCTGTCTCGACTAGAGCTCGATGGATGACTCATGACCTCGTTAAGAGAAAGGGATCGGCTGCTCATCTTCGCTATCTTTTTTTTACAATTAATAATTTAGCATACTCGAAATTGTTTTAAACCGTATCACTAGTCAAATATTCGCTCACCATAACGACGTCCGACGTGAAAAAGAGGGGTATGCCTATGAAGCAGACGCTGCTGTAGATGCCGATCACGATCCATCGACACTTCTGAAAGACATCCGGTGATTCGGCTTCTGTATTTCCCGGAATTCCCGGACTTGGACGAATGTCTGAGACTATAAACCGGCGAGTGAGTAATTGCGAGGGGGCTTGAAACGTGTCTGCGTGTCATTCCGTGACAAGTGAGCGACAGTTTGCCTACTTTTCCCGGGCAGCAGGGATATATGAGAAAGGTCAGGTGCAGCCGGGAAATGTGCGCTCATGTGCCGGAACTAAAACACGGCTCTGCCAGAAATAGGCGCTTACCGGATACGTGAACCACGGCACGTTGCTGTTGGCCTCTTTGAGCTTCTTGAGCGAAAAGTATCTAAAAGTAAGCTTTTTGATGAAAAGACCCAATTTGGATGCGATAAATAGGTGAGTGAACTTCAAAGGTTCTTGTGATATTCTGTGATTGCCTTTTCAAGTGAAAAAAACGCGGTTTATGGAATCATGCGCGTTTGGAATGCCCTTAGATTGAATGCCCACTAATCGTTCCCATTCAGCTACGTTTTCAACGGCATATCGCGATCTGGGAGGGCACTACGCAAGATATGTTCCGGAAAAGAAATGAATTTAAGATTAATTAGAAAAAAAATCAGAAGCAAGTTGTCATATCGGCCATTTCATCAACCGTGATGAGCCTAGTGTTGATTAAACTACCGATTTGAGAAAAAATGGATATCCCCCGAAATACAGACCAATATCTTTGCTTACCGCACGATGGAGAGAGCGACCACGTGGAATACTCCTGCCATGTGGAGGAGTACGGACAGCGTCACGGAGAGGTGCATCGTCCGGGCCATCCACTGAAGCAGTCGAGTATGCATATGCTAATTAGGCCTTTATGCAAATGAGGTACTATGCACACTAGACATTATGCAAAAGTGCTATGTTATCGCTAGTTATGCAAGCATGATCTCTTGAGCATATTTTCAGCAAGGTTTAAAGGAGCCGTACCACGAGTTTCTGACCATACTCGCTCTATGCGTCATTCATTAGATCTAATCATGCCGGCTCCTTTAAAAATGAGAAGCCTATTCCGAACCTGCGAAAAGAAGAACGGAAGACATAGCTCATCAGAGGCCCACTTGAACAGGGTTGCATACAGGAAGTTGGCGCAGAGCAGAAGCTGAGAACTGCAAAATAGGAATTGTGGATTATTACAAATAACCTATAATTGTGATTCATTTCGCGCTTGCAAAATGTTTAGAGCAAATTCGTAGATCGATCTAGCACCGATATTTTACTAAAAACATTAAAACTTTCAGAATATCCCTTGATTGCCCGTTTCCACTTCCAGCCTCTTTCCCTTGCGCCTGCCCGGGGTACCTCATTACCGTACCCCGGCACTTTTAACCGTATTGCGTGCTCGGACTCGATCGCCCTTCTAGTGCACGTATTTACTCGCTGAGACACCAAGCATCGGACCATACTTAGCGTACCGTCCCCTTGTGACTAATAGTCGTAGCTTAGCCGGGAATTAGCCGGGAATGGCTAAATTCCGGCTCGGACCGCAGTATAATTGATTTACCATGCACATTAGAAATCAGCTTTGGATCGGGCGCAAAGTGCACCATAAAGAATGCCACCTTTATGACTAGTTGAATATTTCGCAGAATATTCCAGTATTGATGCGCCCCTAATCTCCCCCCCCCCCCCCGTTCTCCTAAGGGCGTTCTTTAGGTCAGCTTCAATATCTCACTATACTATATCATCATCACCGAATAAATCCTGTAATAGCCCCTTGTATAGTCGTTGCGTGTGATTCCCATAGAGTGCCATTGAAGTGGGACTCAAAAGGCCAAACGGCAAAGGTTTCCGCTAATGATCCCGTGAGTGGGGAGAGTCTCACAATCGGGCAATCGTGATTCTCGTCTCTTTTTCACTGTCTGCCCTGAGGCTCTCCATTCATGCCTTGCGACAATGCGATTTCGACACGCGTTTTTCATCTCCGCCACACGTGTAGCCTTCGAACTTTTCAGGACATTGCAACTCGAAAACATTGCACAATATCCCTCCTAGTTCCCAATCTGGCCAGGTTTTCGAACCAGACGATCTTGCAATTTCCTAGGTAAATGCCGGAAACCTCCCTCTTCCATATCTCAATAAGGAACCTGCGCCTCGCATGTTTCCATCCAACCCCCTTTTCTTTTCCTCGTTTATTCCACTTCCCCCCTCAATTCATGTTCAATTCCTTCTCTACTCCCTTCACTCTTCCTTGTCCCATGTTTCTTCACATCTTCGACATTATTGCGCGCCTGGTTGGGCAAAGAAAGAAGGGACGGAGGGAGTTGAGAGGTAAAGCCTGTGTCATAAATGTAATCCTTCCTAATAAGTTTTCACTATTTCCTCTCTTTCTTGTCTTATCTATGCATTTCCTTGTGAGATTGCAATAAAGTTATTAGTAAAGGGGAGAGGGAGGGAGGGAGGGCAGGAGGGAAGGAAGCTCACAAGGTTACGGCCGCCATGCTAGAGTCAGACGCCTACTCAAGGGGGTCTCTCTCTTGTGTCTCAGACGTTCATCGAGAGCACTCAACCATTATGAATGACGGGGAAGAAGGAACGAATAGCTGAATAATAGGCCTGACTACAGTATATCAAGCGATAAGTGCGCGTCAGTAAAACCAATTCACATTTCGTGTTGTAGAAACTTCAATCACCATGCAAATAGTCGAAACGTAAACGAAGCTGGGAGTTATCTATTCAATCTGTTCATGAGTGTACTTTTTTGCATTCTAGATTCGACGTCACATCACCGTCCCCTACCTTCTACATAGATATCTATACGAGTTGTTTTGCCTGACTCGAGATAAGCCGACAGTTATACTGATACATACGTGAAGACCGCAGGCACAACATAATATATCTATGCGTAGATATTTACGATGGGCGCTTGTGACAAGCAAGGGTACGTGTCTCAGTGCAAACTAGCAATTATCGTGAGCATCTCTTCTCGAAAATTCAGAAAAATTACGATATTAGACCTTGATCCTCCGCAGAAAAGAACAATTGCGCTGCGAGGGAGACAATTTACACCGGTGAATTCCGGTGCCAATTGCACTGATTGCCCCAAAAATTGCAACTAAATTGGCGGAAGTTGCGTGGATCTGAAGACTCTCACCATCTTCATTAAGGAGCTGCAATCTATTTGATGCCAGCGAAGTTTCTATTAGTGCGTCCAGGAAATTGCAGGGTTTATCTAGATTGCATTCAGGTTTTATGGACTCCCGTTGGGCTATTCGTCAGAAGTATGGGTAAGATCGCGAACGCATTCCATTGGTCTACATGGAAAAGCCTCGCTTCCAGTCTAAGCACGGCACTTCCGATTAGAGAGATAGCATCGGAATGCAGAGGGCAGTGAACGTCACGGCACTAGATATAGTGGTAAAATACGTTCCCTAGCAATCTTCTCTTTTCTTGCTATACTTACTTACTCTTTGAATAGCAAAACACGATTCTTAGCTATAACAACATGAGTTACACCGGGCTACTGAAACCACTTGATAATAGGATCCGATCTCAAGGAGTCATTACTCACAAAATAATTTGAATACTCCCGCAGATTGCATAGCCTATGTACAACTTGAACCAGCTAGTCTCCATCTTGCTCTATTCCAAAGATGCCCAGACCAGTCAGGATAAAGAGCTAATCTGACGTATTGGCGTCATTGATATTGCAAGATCACGCGTACTATAGATAGTGAGATTTATTAATGAGTTCTGGCCTCTTAGATAGATCCACAAGCATCTCTATAGTCAGTCTAGAACCCAACCGTTGCTGTGGCATATTCGGAGAAGTTCGCGTACAAGATGGTGCACAAAATGACGTTCGAAATGCCTACGTGACTCGAGAACCTTTCAAAAGAAAGATGTTGTTTTACAACACCTGACGAATTGTGTGTCATGAATGTTACATGCATTTTTGTAGCTTCAATCTTTGATGGTTCACCCCCGCAGCTTTCAATGCGGGAGAGATTCGCATTGCCTTCAGAGCTGGAATAACGCTCTACGCAAGATAGTATCGTAGGATGTGTCGCGTATCTCTCATCAGGCATTAGGCTGATCAAAAGCCGCGCAGCTCGAATATCATTCCAGGAAAGCTCTCGCGATACGCGAGACCTGAATAAGTCATGATTCGTTCGAATAGGGAGAGAAGGCATTGTGTGACGACCACGTTGTCTTTCACGCGGCATAGAACACAATGACATAGATAGACTTCTCCATGTTCCAAATATACTTTGCATTAGATAAATTCGGTAATTATACCGTAGTCTTTCAAAAACTACAGCACCCCATAGCTTGGTGTCGTGACCGTATCCCTGCGTCCGTGAAATCACACGGACGGGGCGTTATGAATATTTCCCGGCTCTGCCCCCCTCTTAAAGTCGTTCGAGGTTCGCGTTGCGTGAGACGCTTTTCGCATGAGCGTTGAAAGTTCGTGACTAGGGAGGAAGGCGGCTTTTGAACGAGAGAAACAATGGAGAGAAGAACGCGGGGATGGAGTGATTACCGGGAAAGCGAGAGATGAATAGACACAGACGGGAAAGGAGAGTTGTATGACAGAGCAACCGTCGAAGGATATTTATGCAAATTAAGGATAAGAAAAAGGAAGAAACTTTCGAAATCTGCTCAAACTATCAGGTTTATCTTCTACGCCATTCCCCTCTCGGCATGCAAACTGGCCTCTATCAACATGGCTACGGTATGGAATGGTCCTGCTTCAAAGACCAAAGACCAAGGACCAAAGACCAAAGATCAAAGACCAAAGACCAAAGATTAACTGACCACGACATGCTGATGAGCAGGGCATTGGTTGGGTTGAGCATCGTCTGGAGGGTCGTGATGGTGAAGAGATGGCCGATCGCACCCGATATGCACAACACCAAGACCAACGGAGGATGGATGGTGCGGCCGTACCTGGTAAATATTATATTTTAAATTGTATCACATAGATAAATATTATTCATTATATGATAATATTATTTTGTTATGTAATACTTATTATTGACGTCAGTTGACGTCTGAACTCTCTTCATACCTCTCCGCTCTCTCGTCAGAAATAGAGGAATGAGACAAGTGCCGGAACACTTTGGTCAGTACTTTCTTGGCAAGCCTTGTAATGCGCCTTGTCCACACCCAACTTTTTCATCGTTCTGCACTCGTAATCCACTCACCACTCCAAGCCGTCTAAGATGAGGTCCATTGTAGGACCGGGAGAAGAGAGGAGGCGTGTATATTATAACTGCAACTAGACTCGGGTAGGGACGGGGACAACCCGGCTGACGTCAGTTACGTTTCGCGAGCCGAACAAAGAGCACGGCGAACGGTCGTTCGTCGACGATAGTATTTAATTAAACTAACAAAAATTCTAGAAAATCAAAGGAAAAAGATGCGAGTGAATGGAAGCGCGGAATAAGCAGACTAGCAATAAGTGGTTCGGGGGAGAAAAGGCTCAAGTTGTAGTGGGACCGAGACGGAGACTCGGACAACTTCAGAATGCTTATACGATGGAGCAGTAATAACGAAGGGTCCGGGAGGATCTCGGGTTATTGCCCAAGGAGTACTATGAATGAGAAGGGAGACCCAAACACTATACGCGCTGCTGGAATGCTCGGAGTGAACGTGGAATCTAGGAATATTTACTATAAATGTTTACTGCTTTATTTGTTCCTGTTCCTGTTAACCCCGATGACAACGATAAATGAGATGAACAAATGAATAGATAACGTGATGGAAGCAGGAACACTGGGCTAGAATTGGAGCGCACGAAGTATAACCGAAGGATATCCGTACAGCTGAGAGTACTACACTTGTACGCCTTCGCGTGAATCGTGTGACCTAATTGAAATAGCTAAGATTGAGAATGCGAGAAATGTCAAGGAAGAATTTCGCCTGCTCAACTAGCGCTTGGGGCATATATACGACAGTTCCCGATGCAAGCTGAAGCATAACCTGCCTGGGAACACGTCGCTTCAGAGAAACCGAGCGGGGAATTAGCCACCGATTCAGGAGGGACGAGAGTTCTCAATTCGGACCGCAATAGCTGCGAATGCGCATGTTTCACTGATAAATGCACCACAAAGGTCCCGGAATTGGACACGTTTTCGTGTGGGAGGAGAAGCGGTCAATGAGGAAGTTTGTGCAGAGCGAATCACGACCAGAATGACTCTAGATCTGGGTCTTCGAAGGGTCTAGTGAGGCTTGCGGGTGGAAATGCTTATCAAAGACATAGTAAAAAGCGTTCGGAAACTTTCAAGATCAGGACTTTGGCTCTTCTCAAGGCCACTCTACTCAAAGCTCTAGAAAGAAGGCAAATGTGATCTTGCCATTGGCAGCTTTCATGACGTGGAGCTCATAATTGCTCGAGATAGATAGAGTCGCGGTAGAACGGTCTATACACGAGCAATGAATGACGCTTACAGGTGAATAACGTGTATCACGAGATGGCAGTAGATATCTATCTATAGGAGACTGTGCAATGTTCCGTTCCGGGAACATTCCCTATGCCCATTCATGAAGAGAACTAGATCGGAATATGAGCGTAACACATTAAGATTGCCCTATTTTACAGTCAAATAATACGTAAAGGGATAACTTTCCGGTTCTTTTCACAAACTTCAAGAGTGAAATAGGGAAGAGACTCGAAAAGAGATTGCCCGTTCACACTATAAACAAGATCAGAAACTTTAATGTTGTGACGCCAAACGTAGATATACATTGACGAGGTCACGACAGCCCAAAACATCGTGCATTCCTCCATTCATAAGCTAGACCACGCAAGCGGGGTAGGGAGCCCCTTGAGGGGGGATGTCCTAGGTGATGGTTTGGGGAAACCCTTGAAAGGACAAGCAATGAGGAAATTATGGCTGTATGGAATGAAGTGTGATGTGTATGATGGGAAGTACGGGCCTACAAAACTTGCGACACTAACTGGAGTACTCTCTAAAGGTGCTAGATGGAGAATATAAATTGTATTTCCAAAACCTAGGATTCAGATTGGTTGAAAATGCGCCTCTTACTGACCTATCATCTTATTTCACCATAAAAAGCGAAGCAGAAAAATGAAGCAGAGTTCACTCTGACGCGGGTTTCCAAAAGGCGGAAGGAAAGCTGCGAAACATGATGGAGCGAGGACGAGAGCGGGGGGAATCTAATCATAAGGGGGGAGGTCCGCGACCGGGAATCTGCATATCTTAGAGGAAGACTACTTTCCGGCCGTTCGAACGTGATTTCCCGGACCCGGCCAGGAACACCGCGAAAGGGCGAAGCTAAAGGACAAGCCAAAGGGAACGAGAGAATCATAGTCATACCTATTTCTCGAATATACTAGCTTCATATTTTGCTAGCGAATAGGTTGCTAAATATACACAGTGAAGGATGATGTTCATTAAACGCATAGTTGAAGTGGTTATGGCAATTATCTAAATGCTAAGGGCCGATTGCTAAGCATAGATAGCGATAACGGCAATGGAAGATCGCGAGAGCATAGGAAACGTTGGGAAAAAAGATATTGAGATTTTCATGACATCAGCGTCGCCATCCGTTTTATAGCTACAAAAGGTTTTGCAATGACTATTGGCACATCCATCTAGACATGTGTAAATAAAAGTCGCCAATCCCTATAGGAGGGATAGCAATCAGCGAGAAGCGACCAGGGATCAGGGTCGTGCTAAGGATTCGGCTTCGGTTACTGTAGAATTGAGCTCGCATTTCTAGACTTCTGCCGAAACTTATGGTAAGAAGAGCATTGTGCTGAATGTTTTTTGATTGCATAGCTGAATATGCAACGTTGCCGTCGCACAACTATCTCTCTGCAAAGATAACCCCTCAATCAGACACAGCATGCGCCAAATGGAAGGTGAAACCTTCCCGAGACGGGGAAACTGCCAAGGCGGAAACAGAAGATTGTGACGGGAGACCAGAGTAAGACCATAAAGGGAGGCAAGTATGCCGCACTTTAATTACGGACCACATGCTAGATGCCTCGTTATATGTTGCAGCCATTTCATAGATCATTTCCCGTATTCAATTATGGGAAGCTTGGAAAACACCGGAAACGGTAAGTAGTGGAATAGTATAATTGAGAGAAGGCACGGGCACCACTCCAGCCCCTGGAAAGGTCGGATAAAGGGAGGGAAAGGGGGAGGGATTCGCCAGAGTGAAGGGAAGGAAAGAAGGGGCGGAGCTCTATGAGAGAAAAGGACTGACTCGGGTTCAAGCAGGGAAGGAACGGCATATGATACAATAGGTATAGTAATAGCTTACGAGTAGCAACGCTCACATTTCACCGGTTCTATGGAAACCTTCTATGGTAAGCCAAGATCTTGAGCGGAATGCCGTAATCCCATCACTTTTCCTTACCAAAAGATCCGCGAATTGTGATTTGACAAAACAATAACGAACAGAGGAGGTATGCATTTAGTAAACTGTAGTACTGGTTTGGAGGCAGACCCCATAAAGGATTATTCGTAGATGCGATTCACACGTTTGCTCGGTTGTTTGGGGAAAAGGTTGTTAGAGTGCATAATTCAGACCTCTCTCGCATAGATGGCTGCAAACAGCGACGAATTTCCGAATCCCGTAATCGATCCGGAAAAGGCACAGAAAAGAAAAAGGAGCCGTTCCTGGACTAATTCGCTGCGCAGAGAGTGCAAGAAATTTAGGGGCGCTTTCAGATTTCGCCTTTGCTCGCGCTATCTATCTATATAGGCCATTGAAATAGCGCTTTGCGTAATTGTACGCCTTTTGAACTAAGCGATCTAGATGCCTACTTGAAAAGCCAATATCAGGGGGTACAGTACCCCACCGCTCCAAACCCATCCTTCCTCCCATCATCCATCAATCCCACCCTCTCCAATACGTCCGTCTCGTCTCATTTAATTCCGGTCCTCATCGCATCTCCCCGTTTGTTCTTATGACTCCCTAAGACGTCAATCGACGAGTGTTTATAAATGGCCCGGAACGCGCAGACTCGCGTGGAAAGGAGCGTTTAGATTTTTGGAAGAACGAGTATATTATTAGTCTTGATCATACGCTCAAATATACTAGATATCTAGTCACATTTACGTTCCGATGATAATGAAAAGTAAGTACTAAAAATTATACGTGGAATGGAATTTTGAATGGATGATAGATACTGTGAATGCCCATTTTGGAGAAGCATGCAGCATCACAATTTTAAAAATGTTCAAGAAACTTCAGTGAGTATGGAAAATATATGAATCACATCCTACAAGGAGGGTCTAACAAGAAATAGGAGACCAATAGAATAAATCCGCCAAGTATATCGGACTCTTGCAGTGTAAAACTATAGCACACAGCAGTTACAAGGGTGCATTTAGTGTGAAATGGTGGTGCGGGGACACGGTACCCCCGCTCCAATGCACTCGATTTTGCACGGTCGGCGGGGATCGAACCCGCGACCCACCGCTCTACAGGCAAACAATTAACCAGTCGACCACGCGGCCATAGTTGAGGAAACCGGTCGGGTGCAAGTAATCTACTCAACATTGAG
>LS840854.1:99533-138814 GCA_900490955.1 Micoletzkya japonica
ATGAGCAAAAACTGAAAAAGAAAACATAAAAGAAGCTGCAAGAACGCACGCAGCACCCAAACATGCAGAATAAATCGATAGCAGTAAAATCGAAAATAAATCGTTCCGAAGATGACGCATAAATTCCACTTCTCGCTAAGGCCAGTAACTTTTACCAGACCGTATTTTCGAATTATACGTTCCGCTTTTCTCTACTATATCAGGGTAGCCCGCCAATTCAAATGCTACACCGTACTCATGGGACACCTCCTTAATACTTTTTCATAATATATTTATAGTGTATTTAGTTAACGCTTATAACTATAGTGAGTTTCTTAATATCAGTCATCATCATCATGCCAGCCTCAACTGCACCCTATTTATGCCGCGGTATACCGCTTCACTCTCTTATTGGAAATAAAAATAGAGGCAACAGACGGAACACTTTCCTCAAATACATCTACATATTTAAATCGCGAGTAAGATCGAAATTGCGCAGACGTCTTGAGTACTTTACCCTTAAAAGCAAGGTCTAGAGGCTATAAAGGCATGGAAATTGTATGCGCAGGAATACAATTCGCCAAAACATTTTCGGAGCCAACTGCCTTTTTCTTTCCCTCCCTCCTTTTTCTGCTGGAATCTCGTAACAACGTTTGTAGACCGTGGAATGGGGCTGTTCTCGCGACCATTTTGACGGAAAATCAGACTCTGAATCCGGGAAATCTTTCCTTGTCACAAGGTCGAAAAAACTGCAACAACCCATTGAACGTCTGTATAAATCGGATACTCCGTAAACGATAAATAACTAAATAAAACCTTGCTTCGAAAATGCGTCTCATTCGCTCAAAGCATTCCAAGCGTCACAATAGTGAATGGCGCGCACAGGATAAGATTCTGTAGGCGAACCAGTGATCGAAAAATTATGAATTTAAAAACTTAAGCTTGCCAGTATGAATTCAACAAGTTCTGAAAATTTGGTGTTGATTGGTAAAGCTACTCTTGAGAAAATTCAAAAATAGTGGTAATTTCGCTATTAGACGCATACTTCACCGGGCGGAATGCTGCGACTGACGGACCTTGTTTTTCCACTATACTGGACTGGACTTTGGATACCCTCCTCCAGCCCATGCAAGGGGGGGGGGTCTTTTGCTTGAGATCACTGAAGCATATGCAAGCCTGTACTGCCTTCTAGTCGACCTTTGTTCAAGCGAAGTCGGCCTTTTGGTTTTGCACAATTTTGAGCTTTAGCATCATCTAGTGCTGTTGCAACTTTCTTTCTCAGCTTCTAAACTTTAGTTTTGTACAGGGCAGCTTATTCTAACAGAGGATGGTGAGTTATCACTGCTATCTGCGTTTGCAATTACACTAAACAACACAAGTCTGATGGACAAGAAGCGGATACTGAGTGCAACAAGTAAAGGCGAGCTTAGATTTCACAACTGACGGTTTCAAAACAAGCGGATTAAAGGGAAAAAATTACGCTTCTCCGCTTCGAAATAGATGACCCCCCTCAGGCACAGAAAGAGAGGCCTCCAGAACTATAAGTGGGTCCGGGAAATTAGGAGGAAAAGGACAGCAATTATCAGGCGCATGACTCGAAGCACTGACTATGGAGAAGAGATAAATTTAGAATATTCGACACTGTTATTGAAAGTATTCAGATCTCGGGAAAAAGTGAGAAAATAACAATGAGTGGTGATTGAAGAAGTGGTGACCAGACAAAGGGAAGTAGATTGTAAAACGAGAAAAGTGCTTAAATATTCCATGAGACCAACAAAAAGAGCATACTGTTTTAGGGGATTCCCAGAAAAAGCCATCCATAACTTCTTGAATAGTGGAACATTCGTTCACTTATTTTTCAGGAATATCAATAATTGTAAGTAATTGTATAAATCGGCAGATCCAGAGGCTTGTCAGATAACTGTTGAGAATGATGGTTGATCAAGATATTGTGCTACTTGTCAGTTTTCTGAGAGATATGAGAACGACGCGGCAAATATCTCACGGAAGATTTCGTTGATAATATAATTAATTATCGACATGATAAATAAGAAAGTGTAATAATTCATTATGTCGTATAGATAAGTGCCAGCTGAAACATATAGCATAGTTGATATGGGGCGGTACTGGAAATGGAAAAGCGAATACTCTGTTGCCTTTGAACCCTATTTACTCGCGGAAAAAGAGGGAGAGAGAGGATGACCCTCTTACTACCTCTCACTGTCTAGTGCGGAGCACGCTGCTTATTGAATCATAACTGCATTGGGCAATATTTTCTCTCCCTCGCCCTCCTCTCCCTAGTAGCCCTCTTCACTCTCTACCGAGTACTACTGACCTAACAGAGTAATGGATTGTGAAAAGCCAGACAGAGAGTGCCCATACTCATCATTATATGGAACGCATCGAGCTAATATTGCTCGTTTTGAAGAAACCACGTAAATTTTAAAACGAGTTTAAAACGAGTACTAAGCCGAACAATCTTGAAAGAATCGGGAGGGATTTTACGGCTACTTTCCTCGCCTCTGTTAAAAAAGATCTTCCCGTTTTGCTTTACGCCTACAGTAGACGCCAAAAGTTAGCTTTAATGTGACTACCGTATATATATAGGAATTTTGCAATGATTGCGGACCGTTCCCCAGCCGAACACAGTAATGCGGGACCAGAAACTGTCAGAAAGCTAAAAAGCGGCTGGCTCGCACAGGCTGCGGAACGGGGTAGACACTAGCGAGTTTGCATGGAAGTTAATGGAAGATTAAAAACAGTGAAGGCTGTGGAGGCCGTACGCATAGGTAAAGAGATATTATTTGTGAAAAAATTTCAATAAACGCCCTGCCTACTTCGTCGATTATCTGGAAAGACTTATCGTTAGATCATCTTTAGACAGTCTTTGGATACCATGGTCTAAGTACTTATATATAATAAAACACGGCAAGCCCCGTCGCAACGTTCTCGACCCGTCTTCTCCCTTCCCTCACAATCCCCCACCCTCCTGAGCGACGAAAAGTGGCTGCATTACCGTGAAGGCGAGTGTAGCCTCGACTCTCTCGCTCTCCATTATAGCTCATCTCCTAAGCACCCTGGTTTGGAACGTCTGCGACATTTTCCATTAAATGCCAGTGCAGCAATACCAGTCATAGGGAAATATCATGAGATTTGACTGTAAGCTGAGATGTCATAGATATCTATAAGACCTGGTACAGTAAAAAGTCAGAATGGATTTTTCTCACAAAAAAGCGAAATGCCAAAAATAAGGGTGAAATGTTGGCATTTTGCATTTTGCCAAGCTAGTCTACTTGGCTATTCGTGCGGAAATTATTCCATGCAATTTATGCAGCGCGCGCATCTGAGAGTACAGTAAAACTTCGAGTCTTCGACTGCGCGCTTATTATGTTAAAGTACCGTCCCAGTCCTTAGAAAAGCCTGACCAGTCTAGACTGCCGAAAAGCACGTTAAACTCCAGAGTCACCTGCACTAATGCCCAACCCTTCCCTTCTCCACTTTCCCTTAAATAGATATTTGGGTAGGAAAGGGAAAACACAGATATTCTTACAATTATTATAGCATAGCAAAGTGAAAACTTCCTAGCAGTCCACAAAAAAGCTCAATTTAAACCCTAGAGAATGTCGTTCAAAAAAGCCCCCAGGCCAAGGCCAGAGAAATCATTCGCCCCAGCCGTATGCCCCGGGGCGGTTTACTCGATTAGCTCCCCACGGACCAAACGCCGTGTTTTCTCGCCCCGGACGATCAGGACTCGATTACGGAGAAGGAGATTGGAGAATGAGATGGAACATGTACGAAAAGGACGCATCTTCGAAGATTGCCAAGCCCAGCCAAGCTAGATAGAGCCGATAGACCATACGATTCGCGTGTTAATCCTATGCTGTACAGAAAGGTATCTAGACCCCAATTGGAAGTGAAACATAGCCATCAAAAAGTGGCGAATCGTTCTCAATAACCTGTCAAGTTATGGAGAACGGTGGGAAGTCACAAATGCGTGTCTCCAAAGCATGCCTATACAGCATAATGATTTTCCCAAAAAAGCTAAAATAAAAAATAACGGATTGGCAACGTGCCAAACGGCAATCGGCGCGCGATTTGCCCCTACATTTCGAGCAATTTGAATATTTACGCGGGGGGAGCTTTTCTTGCTCGATGGCCTGTAACTACTTACTACTTACCGGCACTCTCGTCCTCATTCATCTCTCTCCCCCGTCCCCTCTCCCCTCCAAATACCCCCATCCCTCTCAAACTAATGACGCCGCTACCGAGATTCGCGGTAAAAACAAAGCTGAACGAATATGCGTGGATGTGAGCCTTTAGAAGCTCGAACATCAGCTGATCATTCGATGAGCATTGGTTCATGTAGTTTTTCGTGGCCCGTTTTGTGGTTGATGAGAACGCTCTCGAAATGGGACAAAGACCGCAGACATTAGGTGACTTTTCCGGATTTTTTTCTGTACACACAACCATGGTAATAACTCGTAAAACTGTAACAATGTATGATCGTAGGCAAAATACCGTCTCTTGTCTAAAAATACGGAACATCTGGACGTGGTAATTGTCGTGTCACGAATATCAACTGAAGGTAGATATTTGCGGGGACGGAGGATATTAAGCAGGAGATCGGGCAGTGGAATGCAGTTTGCGTTTTCCGGATCATATTTAGCAAATAAAGGACTAGATATGAAATGCAAACGGGCCCGCCTGCTCTTGGAGGACATTAGAAATGGTCAAAAAGAAGCGGCCATCTCAGGGACAGCTTATGAAAATAAAAAAAGACTTGACGAGATCTACCATGAAAAGCTTCACAGACTTACGTAGAAACGGGTATAATCACGGCGGTTTCATGAGCTACGAAATGTATGCATCTTCCCATGAAATGCTCTCAAATCTCGCCAGGCATTGTTCCAGACGTATCTCTGCTCTTCCCCCTCTTCCGCCTCATCCTCCATTCGCTTAGGAAGATGAATTTTACGAAAATAAAAAGGGGGAATCGTTGGGGAAAGCGGAGAATAGGGGGGATGAGCGGAGATGGATAGATAGTGTGTGCGGGGGAAGAAGGGAGTGGACGGACGTTGGGTTCCAATTTCCGTCTCCAAAGTAGGTGATAATAGAGGTCTGCTTCTCTCTTCGACTCTCGAATAAATAGAGCGCCGATGATCAGGGGAAGTGGTTTTTTCGTGCGAAACTACACGTAAACTGCACGAATTCGAGTGTTTCGATGACCTTGGAAAAGTGTGAAATTTCCTGGAAATAATTAGACTTATTTTAATGATGGAAGAATGAATTCTAAATAAGTTAAGTTAATTGTGGATATTACAGGTTCCAACTCGTCCTCCATTAGGGCCGCCGAGTTATACTTTCAAAAGTATAACCAGCTATACTTTCAAAGTATAAAATGGGCTATACTTTTAAAGTATTATACTTTTTTCTCTGTGTATACGCAGTCCAATTGACTCCTGACGTGTTACTATAGCGGAACTTAATAGAATTGCAAGAAATTTTAGCCGGAGAAGTAGATCAGCGCGCGTATTTGCATAGACAGTTCGCAATCGTTTGCGTAATTTTTGTCAACTTTCGTGGAACTTGTAATACCTGCTCACGCAAACTTGCTGTATGCACTATGCCCGAAAATACGCAAAGCTCGGTAAAAAGACGGGTAAATACCTTCGATTTCAATCAAGATCTAACTGTATAACTTCAGGAAACCACGAGGAAAAGAGTCTAAATGCGCGGAAGACGTCTAGATATTAGCTTAGTCTTTAAATACAGGGATGATCGAGTGCCGCGGCTTGGAAAGGGGTTGGGATGAGTGGGGGGAGTCACAACAAACTATGCAAAGGGAGGAAAAGAGAAGAGGAGAGAGGAAGAAGGGAACAGCGGGAAGGAAATGTTGCAACGGTCCCGTGTCCCGGTTCGTGCGCTTTCCATGGGAGATGCCTGAGAGATGTGAAAATCCTAATGCCTGTGAGATTCCAAAAGAACTATAATGATTGTGAGCCCTCAAGTTCACAATACACAAAAAAATGTTCACAGTAAATGCCTAAGATTTACATTGCTACCAGAATAAAAAAAACCGAGAAAATACAGCGACAATTAGTTTGAACGCCCGAATTCGACGAACGTTTTCCGTGCGTTAACGGGCTGAGGATCGCGAGAGGAAAACTTCTTACGCTCTAATCGTATAGTCTTATCATTACCTCGAAAACTTCTCACGGCCAGTTATTTGTCGCACTTTTGACGTGGTGTTACCTGCTTCTTGGGCGATAATAAAGATGGTTAGGTATGGAAGGATGGGTAATGTTGGAGGAGAAAATTAGCAGAAACGGAGATGTGCAACGCATTCCGCCAAAACAGTAGACATACACAACTCCAAAATTAACGCTAACCATTCAGGTGGTCGTTCGAGGATTCGTGTATGCGTGAAACGTAGCCGTAAAAAATACCCGATTCGTCAAAACCGTCAAAAAATACCCGATTGGAAGACACTACCACCAAACTCCTTTCCCCATAGGTCTATCAGAATTAGCACGCTTTCCAAGTAAGCCTATAGGCCTACCGACCCTTCTGGCCATCAAACCTCGACGACGACTCCCTCAGACTCCTCATGAATGTCATTAAAGTACCCCACCCGTCCTCACATCGTCCTTCGTTCTCCATTTCAATTCTTGTCTAATCATTTCAACTGCGCCAATCTCATTACATTTCCCATGAAAGATTAGACACGGCCGGGACAGATGTTGTTGTGAATAAAGAAGAAGACAACGTTCCCGGGGAATGAGCTAGTTATTTTATCGGTCAGACATGCATGACATTGACGTTAATCATTGAAATACCATATTCCTATTTGCGAGCTATTTTCAGATAGAGAGATGCCCAAGCAATACTGCTGAAGGTCATGGATTCGTAAACAAAAGGTCGCTGTGGGCACTAGAGCCTAACCTTAGCCTTCTTTTACTACCGTCTTCATCAGGCAAAGTGACCCGTCGCAACATCTCACCGTTAAGCTAGTAAATTGTGGGCCGTGTTTGAAACACTTGAAACAAGGCCATATCTCGGCTGGGAAAGGTCGTACAGAGTTCTGGTTGGAATTTTTGGAATCCTCAGGACGAGATCTATTTGTGTATCAAGTTTGGTAACGATTCCTCAAATTTAAAGACCTTTAAAACGTAAAAAAATGTGGCATTGGAGAGGTCCGAACAGGGATAGCGAGAATTTATCGGGATTTCTAAGATAAAAGCCGTTTTAACCGGTTTAGAGTAGTCTAATCGTCACCAAACTTGATACACAAGTAGATCTCGTCCTGAGAATTCCAAAAATTCCAACCAGAACTCTGTACGACCTTTCCCAGCCGAGATATGGCCTTGTTTCAAGTGTTTCAAACACGGCCCACAATTTACTAGCTTGACGGTACTTCCCCACGATTTGCATCTAGTGAACAGTTCACCAACCGGCAGGCGAAATTTCGCTGGAGAAAAAATTTAATTTACCTAACGATAAACGAGTTTGAAAATACACAGTATACACACAGAAAATGATGTGGACAACTATCGGAACTTGGAAAAAGAGAAGTATTCTACCGAGCGGTCTCTTATCGTATGCATGGCTCTCGCTCTAAGTACCCTAGGGTTCTGGATATTTGACCGGAAGAGGGGGGATGGGGGGGATGGGTGGGATGGGGGATGGGGTGAAGGGTGACAGCAGCGACGGCGTGCTTCTCATCGCGAAGCAAGAGCAAAACACTCGGCGACTACTTCCGGATTATAGGCATGCTCACTGCGCATTATTGACGATTGAGGCCCTTCACCTAAACGCATTCCTGCTGACAGCAATGCTAATGTAAAGCAAACCACAGTGTTCTGACAACAGTGAAAATGTTAAGCGAACGAGATGCCGAAAAATAACCCAGATTTCGGTAGGAACTCTCGCACGGAAAACACCGTATCCTAAGTATTTTGGCTCGTTCGCTTAACATTTAGAACACTGTGAAACGAGCGGTTGGAAAATACCCCAGTGCCCCGGTAGGAACTCTTGGGCGGAAAACATATTGACCTAAACACTTCGGCTCGTTCGCTTACCATTTAGAACATTGTGAAACAAGCGCTACACACGACCATTTGGAGTGTGACGTGTTGTATAATATGGTGTATTTTGTTTCCGAGAATCTGGCTGGGGTTTCCCCGAAACGAAGCTACTGGAAACGGGCAGGTAATGCATCTTCTGCCCTTTACCCACAGTTTGTCTTGCAATCCAATATCTACGCCCCTCTCTTTTTTCCATTATCGCATTCCTCCTTCGCGTTTCCTGCACAAAGAAATGCGATGCACAAAAAGGTGGACTTTCCCGTTCTTTAGAGGGTTAAAACATTGAACACAAACTATCGCAATAGATGACAATTTCTTTTCAGGCAAAATTGAACTCGGATTGCTAAGTGAGGAAAGGCACAAAAAGATACGTCACAGATCATTCCGAATATACAGAAAAAAGTTGAAATCAAAGAAACTCACCTACCGGTTGGTTATTCAGCCATCTATATTGTTTTGCGCATAACGATTATAGAGCTTCCCCCTTCACCCGAATCAATCAAACATTCTCCACATGCGAACTCTATTCCCAGACAATGTCCGAAATGCTAAGCGAAACCAAAACGTTTGGGATAAACGGTGTCAGAATTCCAACCGAAAACGGGGGCATTTTTCGGCATCTCAGTAGCTTGTGGAATAAACCGATCCGCTTGATACTTTCATTCCATAATGTGTCTAATTCTCTCACTTTTGCCCCCACAATCTCGTCTGATATTCGGATTGATCTACTGAGACATCCTTTTATTACGCTATACAAATATGATCAAACATTGTGCCCAAGTCTTCGCCACCCTGTCTTTTCCCTGGCCTTCTTCCCATGTTCCCAACACAGACACACTTGTTCCAATCATCTGGCAATAATTTATTTCCAACTCGATTATGTTCTAGTAAGAGTAGGTCGTAGTAGTAATAGTGATTGTTGTGTATGTCCTTATATTGAGCACAGATTACTCCAATGCAACAATTCCAACAATTCGCTCGTTCATTCTAAAGCTACCGTACACGCTCCGCTCTCAGCATGTCCCATGGCTGAGCCAGATTGCATAATCTCAACTTGGGCAAAAGATTTCTCATTATATTTAGATTGAACTGAGCACACTGGCCGGACCAAACGATCACTGAGAGCAGAACTATACTATGTCGAAAGATCGGGGGACTCGGACACTTGGTGAGCTTTTCCAATAGGGAGAGTTGCCAGTTTTCGAAGTATTGCCAAGCAGGCAACCATGCGAAAATCGGCCGCTCTCCTCCACACATACTACAGTGAGCAAGTTTGCGTACGGCATTCATAGATGGGGCAAATAGGGAGACGGTAAGTGAAATATACGCTAACCAGAGCACGCATTCAAGTACAGGGGGGCGGGGGTACTGTAGTTGAATCTACAGTAGGATAAGGGGATTATTACAACTTCAATTCTAATAAGCTCAGGGACAGGATAAGTCGGCAGATAAGGGGACGACGAAAAGCGTGTACGGTTTCAATGGATTAAGTGAGGCAACCGGTAGGACATAAGGAGAGTGAGAGGAGAGGGGAATATCACATGTGCACTAGATCAGACCACACACAGAGAATAGTAATAGGGGGTTACGGTAAATAAAACAAGAAGGTGAGCACTATACTAGAACATCCGAGAAAGATCAAAGATCACAAGGGTTGAGCAAGGGGAAAACGGTCTGGAGTGAACGTATGGGAAAGGTGACTGCTCTCGGAGGGACATGGATAGAACTAAGCGAAAGAAAGGGTAGGACGAGAACGAGCGGCCATTGCACACAAGAAACGAACGATTAACAATGAGACGATTGGGGGGAAATGGATATATAGTAGGGTCGGGGAAAAGGCTCCGTCATCACTTTGACTGCATTCCTATAATATTTAAGAGGCCCATCAAGAAGGAAACATAGGAAGGACGTTTACTGACATAGCGTTTCCCTCAATAATATCGAGTAACCACTATTCGAACAACGTCACACCACGAAAAGGAACAACCTCTCTACAGTCTCTGCTACTACTCACGCGCCTCTTAGTTATATCTATTTACAGAGAAGCTCAAGCTCAAGTATATATAGATAGCATACGATAGGATAAGGGGGGGGGGCATGCTACAAGATGGTGCATGCGGCACGTGCGCCGGGCGCGTTGCGGCTGCGGCAGATGCCATAGGCGCCTCGCGCGTCGTCCGCATCCGCGTCCGCGCGGACGCAGCGTGACTCGCGGCGCTTCGGCCACGACGAGTACTTCGTGGGAAGGGACGAGCCTTCTGGCAACGGGCCGAAATCCGCGTCGACCGCGCACTCTCCATAGTTGTTGTTGTTGCTGCTGCTGCTCCGTCCGTCGCTCGCCTTGATGTGTGGAAGGTCGTCCGCGGGTGGATCGCAAACGGACGCGGACGCGGCTGGCGTCGTGGTCGACGCGGACGTCGACGCGGCGGCGATCATCGTGTAACGTCGCGAGAAGCGCTTCGACTGCCGCAGGAACTTCTGCAAAGGGCCAGATACAACTAAATTTCACTTACTTCGTTTCATCGTACTTATGCTTTCTTTATGTTACTGATAGACTCGTTCTGCACGTACAGTAGAAGTTTCCCCGAACATCCTTGAATTATCGCAAAAAATTTCATCCTCGATACACAAGAATAATGCCTTCCCTATTTCCCTCAAACCCCGCTTGCTCACCTGATCGTACTCTCGGAAGGCCATGGGTATGGCGCCCGCTCCTCCGCCCGTTCCGCATCCGCCTGCTGCGTCGTCCGCGCGCCGCAGGATCGCGGACGCGGACGGGGCGGTGGTGCAGTCGTCGTCGAGGTCGGAGTAGTCGTCGGACGAGGAGGGCCAGTCGAGGGAGGGAGAGTCCATCTCGGAGGGAAGAGACGAGCAACGACGAATGAGGCGGCTGCAAAGGGATAAGATGTAGGGAAAGAGGGATTATAGAGGATACGAATACGTTACTTGTGACGATTCATTATGAACTGATCGCGAAACATAACCGTCAAAAGTACACAATTCGTATCCTCTAAAAGAGCTTTTCAACTATGTGGCTAACACGGTAAAGAGCTCACAAATTGCCAGGGAAAAGAAAGAAGAAAGCAAAGAAAATACGGTAGCCAAAACTACGTTAACTGACCGCTGCCGTCGACGCACCGCGCCGTCCGCTTCGTCCGCGTCGCGGCCATCCGCGCGTCCGCTCCGGTCGTCCTCGTCACGCGGCGCCACAATCTTGCGGGCGCTCCTGCAAAGCGAAGGAATGAATGATGCGATATTTACGGTTCCACAGTAGCAAGTGCAATGTTGTTTAAGGAAGACAAAAAAGAGGGGTCAAGAGTGGATTGAAAACTAGGTAAACACCTCGAAAATATAGGTACAAAGACCAACCTGAACCGAGCATGACTCGCAAAAGGATTGGCGGTCCGCGGAGTCGCGAGCGGCAGCTGCGCCGCGTTGCTCGGCGTCGCGCACAGCGGCGTGCCGCGACGCGTCCGCGTCCCGCGAGCGGACGCGCCGCGCGTCGATGCGGACGCGTCCGCGGCCGGAGAGAAGTTCTCGACAACACCTAAAGGAAAGGAGTTTCCCAGTTTAAATAATACCTACGTTGACCAGCCGTTGACTCTTTCCCTTCGTTCTAGCAAAAAATTTATGTTTCAGCACATTCATTAAATAATTGCAAGCTATTTGCAAAAATGTTACTTCCTTATATCCTAAATAATAGTAACATAGTAACATACCCTCGGTAAGCGTCCGTCCGGTGGCCCGGAAAGCGGAGATTTTGCGCTGATGGACCGCACGCGGACGGCGGAGGGCCGCGTCGGACCGCGAGCGTTCGAGGCGGCCCGGGGACAGGTCGTCCGACGAACCTGCACATCAAAACGGTTATTTAATTAGATTTACTTTAATAATTTTAAATTAATTTAATTAAATTAAGTAAAATTAAATTAAGGTTAACCTTGAGAGGGAGCGGCAGCCGCATTGGCGGCTTCGACAGCCGCGCACAGAGCGGAGAGCTTGGACAGTTCCTCGAGGATGACGGGGAATGGGGGACGGGGGGAGGGGTCCATCTGGAGGAAGTTTGCTCATGCACAACTCTAGTACCTCACTCTATTTCCCTTTTTCCTATGTAAAAGCTTGAATATCAATCTATCAGTCTACGACAGACTTCGATAGTCTTATTCAGGGGAAAAATACTGTATTTGATTACATTTTTCGGGGTACCGGCCCCTCCCACCCGCAAACCGTCCTTTACTATAAAATGACTCATAATGCTCCGCGAAATTACCCCCACCGCTGTTCTAAGTTCTCTATTTACATGCTCACCCTACCGCCGGCGGAGAATTACGCCTACCGCAAAATAAATTTCAAATACAAGTATTTATCCCCTGGTCTTATTCCTATCCGACGAGCAAGCGAAGTGCTATGAAGAGAGTGCAGACAAAGGAGGAATGAGGTTACTGACGGAACGTCTTCGCCAATGCCACTCACCAGACAGCAGGAAAAGGCGAGGGTCAGCAGGCCAATCGGGGTGTCGGGAGGGCAGTACGACGTGAACAGCACGTAGTTGAGGCCGAAGTCCGCCGTCCGATGCAAACCTACATGCATCCAGATGCATTATCCATTTGGGTCAAAGAAATCCATTCGGATGGATTTCATGCATCTAGGGTCAAAATAGCTGCATAGAAATTCAAGCTACGAAATTGTGGCGCCAATTTCAAATTTCCAAACAACTACCGTAATCAGGGTCCGCGTCGATGCGCGCGATCAGCTGGCACAGAATGATGCCGAACGAGAAGACGTCCGACTGCAAGGAGATATATTTTTAGTTTACAAAGCATTTTTCAAAATTCAAATTTAGAAAATGGCGGGAAAGCAAGGTTGAGAAAAAATTTCAAACCTTCTCGTCGTAATACTGCTCCTTGAGGCACTCCGGCGACATAAAGTAGGTGGTTCCGACCTGGAATACGAGCATAGATGGGCAGGGTTTACTGGTAGAATACTGCTGTGGCCCACCCATACATAACTAGGGTGATGACACTCGACTCGTAAAAAAAAACTTTCCTCATTAGTCTATTCAACGTCTTTTGGACGCAATCCGGTCTTTTGCCAGAGTTTCATAGGAACTCTAGTGAATAACAATAATAATAATAATAATAATAACAATAACAATAATAATAATAATAATAATATAATATTTAGTAATTTATCATGCAATATACAAAATGTGTAAAATGTGTGTACCTGGGGCAGTTTCTGGCCGGGCCGGGGAAAGTCGCAGGAGAGGCCGAAATCGGCGATGACCACCCGTCCCCAACAACCTGCGTCCCCTGTCGATCGAGCGGAGTACTGGATGAGCACGTTCTGGAAAAAAAGAATTTCAAAAAGAAAGGAAAAATCAAGACACATGTAGTTCTTCACTCTAACCGTGCACACAACGGGGTCCTCTTTTCGAATCTTTTCTCGGTTGCTCTCGGTTCTGTAAATGCCGGCATACGCCTACATAGCTTGGAGGAGGCGTCAAGCAGGGAACCCTAATTCACACTCTGCGTCTAACAAATGCGCGCACGGATCTATCCTATGGGCGATTCCCCACCAACTACAGTACTTCCATACGTGGACACCGACCCGAAAGTATGGGTGGTAGGCTCAAATTCTCACAAAATCTTACTTTGGTAGGCTCATAGTTCCTAGAACATGTCAATTGGAAGGCTTGATAATTCACGATTTTGTGCAATGGTAGCCGTATTTCATAAGATATAGCGGAGAATGTTACCCATGCATGACCCCTTCCCCCTTCCCCTACCGTACCATGCTGGTCAGGTCACGGTGAATGACGCGGCAGTCGTGGATGTGTGCCATGCCTCGGGCCATGTCCAGCGCGTACGAGAGCCGCCGACTCCACGGCAGGCTGGCCTGAACGAGAGAAGAGCTCACCGCCGTCAGACCTACCGTAACCCACTGGCTGGCTGGACTCCCGACATAGTCTTACTCAACTCTTCCACAAGTCATACATAGGGGGGAAAAGCCAAAAAAAATTATTAAAAGCTTAAAAAATCCTTACCGACTGATCGAGAAGTAGTCGCGACAGGGAGCCCCCGTCACAGTAGTCTACCAGCAAGTGCAGGTCCCATTCGCCTGAACAAGATTAATTACATTTTTATTACTCCGTTTTCCACTTCACATGGCTAGATACGTCATGTAATGAGTAGATCCTCTAATCATCTAATCATCGACGACAACGATACCGTTGTCTCCGCGAGTGATGCACAGGCCACGCAACGCGAGTACATTGTCGTGCTGCACGCGTCGCAGCATGCCCGCCTCGCGCGCCACGTCCGCGTGCGTCGCCCTGCACATCATCATAATACTATACACCATTGAAGAATAATGTACGTAAAGCTATAAACAGCTATATGTACTATATATGATACATGGAGTACGGTAGGCTCATAGGTGATACGACGTTCGATTGATATAATTCCTCACGTTTGCACGCTGGTAGCCCCGTTTCTTGCCAAAATATGGCCAAGAAAGGGACCCAGGTATAGAAACAGGGAAACATATAAGACTAACCTCCTCTCGCCCCTCACTCCCGTCTTGGCGACCTTACGTACGAAGATCTCGGCGGAGTTTCGGACGCGAACCTGAACTTTTTTATTTTATTTTCAAACTCATTTTGGCGGAAAATCGTCATCATCATTGATATCGCCATTCATGGCTGCCCATCACAGCTTGCCAGACCCACCCACTGCGTCTTATCGCTCAGTCATTATCAAACCTTCGTTCTGTGGTGCATTCCAATCATTTCTTTGCACGCATCACAGAGTGACAAGCATTGCGTGACCTTTGCACTAGGGATGGGAATGTGAGCTATTCCGGAATATGAACGTTTATTTTTCGTTCGGCAAAAACGTCTACAAAAAGTGAACCGTTCACATTCGTTAATTAGTTCACATTCCCAACCCTGCCTTGCACCCGACGCATCTCTGTACCTGGTTCACAGATTGGCGCCTTTCATTTATGGGCGGGTGTTGGACACTAACACTCTTTGCCATTATTTCGAGCCTTTTACAGTATGATTCTGAGGTGCAGTCGCACCACAACATTCGGCCAGTCCGAATTATACCCAATTGCGACTGTGTCTGCGCCTCTGCAATTCCCATGCTCTCTCACCTCAACTCTCTCCTTTTGCAAGCATAATCTACCCTTTAGAGCAGAATGTTGTGTCGCTCTCTCTAGCAGAATGTTGTGTCGTCTAATCGGACTTTTGTATCAGTCAGCAACTACCACGACCTGGCCGCTGAATTACCGCTTCAGTGTGTATATTTAATGAGCGATGTTGCTCGAGAGCGATCGCTTCTACGCTACACGCGCAAAAAAACATAAAACCATCAACTCCCCCACCCAACCCCATTACGCGTACAGCGGAGGTAAAATTAAATTAAAACGTGAAGTACTAAATCCGATTTCACCGTAAACCATCACAGGCACACGCGCGGTCACAGACTCGCCATATATTTGTCCATAACAAAGCGAAATCGTTGGTCCATCCGATCGCAAACTGACTTTGCACCATGGCTGATTCATGGCCGGAAGAGCGGAAAAGGCGCGAGACGAAGCGCAAACCGCAAAGCACAACTCCCCCCCCCCCCCCCGCGCACGTCACTTTGCTTGGCTACAAGCCATAAACATCTATATCGATGGCGTAGTTATTAATGATAAAATATAATATAATATTAATAAAATGAGGAAACAAATCGGCGAACCTTATCGACGACCGAGAAGAAGCCTTCCCCAAGCGACTCGAGTACCTCGAGGTCGTCCTCCGCAAATAGTCGACCCACTACAGACGACAGAACGGGGTGACGGGCGCGAGGAGAACGACTGAATATTTAGCATTTATATTTATTGATTTACAACTAATTAAACTATATTTCAATTTAACAATCCACTTGCTTTCCACAATGTTTGCTTTTGCGCCTACAGTAACCCCACCCCTTCCGTACCGCATCTCTTCCTCCTCGTCTCCATCGTACTGTTGCCTACAGTACTCCTTCTCGCGCTTGCGCATCAGCCGCTTGGATCGTTGTTGGAATGGATGAAAGGGAGTCGATGACGTCATCGTGTCCGAATTTACTGGCTCCGCGACCGGACCCTCGCCCTCCATCTCGAGCTCGGAGGTTGCGGATCTTAATTATTTATTTATTATTAATATTATTACTATTATTATAATTTTCATTATAAAATCTAGCTATGAAAGAAGCCATTTTCTTCTAGAAAATGCAAAATACGAAAATTAAAAAAAATAAATAAAAGCTCACCGTCCATATCCACTGCTGGCCGGGCTGCTCAGGTCGTCGTCGTCTTCCTCGCTCATCGACGTCGACGGCATCACGGTCAGGGAGGACGCGTGCGTCGCGGTCGCGGCTGCGTGCGTCAGCGGAAGCGTCGCGGTCGCGGAGACGGAAGGCGGGCTGCCGGCCAGTGACGGGGGCGTCAGCACCTCCATAGAGCACCTGCAATGGGGGAAGAGGTAAATACTCGAATATTCGAGCGGCTTGCTTCACTTGAAAACAGCAAAGCAACGATGCATTAGAGCACTGCGGCAATATCGCTATTACTTTGCTAGATAAATGATCGTGCTTTTCAGTGGACATTATGTTCGTGTCTTTCTGACGATCGTGCTTCCGGATCACGAGTATGCTTATCGACTGTATACCTCCCCGAATATTCCTTTTAGGCGACATAGTTAGATTAAATTCAAAATTCCATCCGCTCGTCCGCCCTCACCTGTCCGCGCGCCGCCCCTCGTCCATCCGCGTGGGCGTTCCCGCTCCCATCGCCTGTCTCAGATGGCCGCTGCTTACGATCATTCGTTGTCCGCGCGGCCGCCCGCAGCGGTCGCTGTCGGCGTGTGGAGGAACGTCGCTGCTGGTGATGGTCACACTGTAAAGGTCATTTAATCATCAACAATCAATGAATTTAAAGAGTACACGCCAATACGCCTGTGCGATAGTCGGACATTTGCGCAACACGAGAACCACTATTGTCTAGCACGCGAATGGTGAACGATAAGAATGCAAAGAGTATAAGAAGGATTGAGGAAGGACTGCGAAGGAGTGAAAAGATGACCTATCGAGCAAGAATAATACAGTAATCCACGGTGAAACTGGCAGCTAAAAGACAGATACCGTAATCGAGAGAATATTTTCTAGACTATTTACTAAAAATGCGGGACGTCATCAACTATTCCGATTGACGTTATATTCTAATTTCTTAAAAGCCTAAAAGCAAGAAACATTTCATTCCATCAGAAAAATTGCCATCAAATAGCGCATTTCACCATGATATTCTAGAATGTCGCTTCCCTTTTCTCGTCATTGCCGGCATGAGTAGCTCAGATTTCTTTTCATTTTCTAGAAATGCGATCGTATATTGAAGATAGGAGTAGAGGTTCTGATTCACATCTCAAAACATGTCATATGCAAAATCAACTATTTCTTCCTAGGAAATGAAATTTAAGTTGAGAAAAAAAGTTGTCTCATTCCTAATTACGACAATTGCGCGAAGCGGTGTGAAGAGAGTGCAGATAAGTAGGAATGGGTTTACTGACGGAAGATTTTCATCAATAATATCTCTACTCAGGACAACGGGAGACAAGTTTTCGCAAAGTCTAACCACGACGTGCTTGTACAGGTGCTTAGAGAACGACGATAAGCTTGGCATTCTGGCTAGGCGAAAGATAAGAAAAAGTATCGCTGAACATGCTGACTGACGTCGAAAGACTGTACACATTCTCATAAAATGATGCGCACACCAAAAAAGGATGAACTAATCGTCTATATGTGAAGCAACAATGGGAAATATTAGAGAAACAGTTGATCAGGAAGAATAAAGAGAAGCAGCAAATATTATAAGAAAGGCGAGAAATAGTAGTGGAACAATGAGGTTTCCAAAGAGACATTGAACCGGCAAGTAGACAATTTCGCTGGGTCTTTGTTCGAATATAAATCATTACCGGAGCCGACATCATCGTTCAATGAGGAACAACGCGAGCGCGAGTGACGCGCGTCGCGTCAGCCCCTCCCCTGATCCGAGCGAAGCCGATTGGCAAGCTTTCCAGGGGTAGTTCGCCCCCCGCCGGTAGGCAGTAAGCTGCCAGCCAAACCACCCGCAACTTTGTCCATAAAAACGATCTACGCGTATACGCTTAATACCTATGAAAATACGCCGCGACCTGTACCATAGAGGGAAGCATCACAACAAGAGGAAATGCAGAATGCCTTATAAGGAACGCCCGATAGGGAGGTTCCGCCCCTTAGGATTACCGAGCAAGAAGGTCAGAGAACCGTCACATGTCTCAGTGTTCGGCCCACCGACAACAATCATTACGGGCTTAGCAAGTCGGTTCGTAGACCCACGTAGGATTAGTTGTAACCACGCGTGTTACCGCTCAACAACGACAAGTGAATAGTCTCGCCTTAGCCGAAAAAAGCAACCGAAGATGTTCGAAGGAACACGACGCATAGCGCCACAGAGCACAGGGCTTACTCTGTTAAAGCCCCATCGAGGGGGAATTAGCTTGAAGCAGGCCAATTGGGAGACCGGCACAAAAAGCGACGGATTGCGAGGGCATACAATTGCCGCGCGATCGGAGGGACTGATGACGGAGGCTTAGCGGGTGCCTAGAGTCACAGTCACCAGTCAGTGAGATGCCCGGCTTTGGGTGAGAGAACCACCAAACAACCAGTAGTGGGACTGGTCGAGGAATCGTTGCAACACACGGTGTAAAGAATGCGAGATCCTCTTCTAGCATGCGGATTACAGATCCGGGCCACACCGACTTGGTGGTGGTTCTGTGCACGAGTAACGATACGAGGAATGAACAAAAAATTCTCGGAAATCGAATCCCAACAATACAAACAGCTATTTAATGCAATCGCTGCAGTGGAGATCAGCATTTGCGCATGCGCACTTGGACCGTGAGTCAGCCCTCCCTTTACCATTTCCCCTCTCCTCCGCACTCGCCTTAATCTAACTCTTAGCGTCGCTGCCCTATGAGTAGTCCAGCCACACCGATGACATTTGTACACCAACAGAAATACACGCTTTGACAGGATATGCGGTCAGGCAAAAAGGGGGGAATGCTTTCTCGGGGGTATTAGTCGTGCGGGAATGCTGCGCATACCGTATAGGCGCCTCTTTGAGAAGAGGCCATCAACGTTCTTTGAAAGCTGCACGTAGACACCCCCTTCTTTCTCCTCTCTGCTTGATATTCAATATCATCGCCCTCATGCACACACGCACACACACTCTCGGACGAAGCCGTGAAGATCGATGACTGTTTTCCCCGTATACGTGGAGGTGACTCAACCGGGGTCGAGCGGTATACAACACTACGCAGACGGTTTGCAAACATCAGGACACCGCAACTGTTAGATACGATCGGACACGTATACATGGAGTATTTACCGCTAGACTCGACGGAAAACCGATGCCGAAAAAACGACCTCGAACCGCGAGAACCTTGAAAAAAACGGGCGCGAAAATCACACAAAGGTAGAGGAGGAAGGAGTATGACGAGTATGCAAGGGGTCGTGTTTTGGCTGTCAACCACACAGGGGGAGAGACGAAATGGCGGGCAATCGTAATCATAAATCACGAGAACCACGAACGACCGCGTGAGGAGTCAACAGTCGCCAACGGGCCGAATGCAGCATAAGAGACGAGACGCGGCCATAGCAATGCTTTTGACAATGACAATGACAATGGCTTTGAAAGTCTAGACACGGTAGATTGCAGTGCCAGGGCGGAATGGATATGCCTATATTATCATAAATAGTCGAATACCGGAACGATTGCGTAGGCAAAGTGATGGCAACAAAGATGAGTAATATGCCAAACGTGCTTCGAGAAGCTTCGAGACACGAGAGCGAATCGTAGCAACCAAACAATCATCGAACTACTCAGGGATAGAGAAGATGAACAGAACCAGGACGTGTTCCGGTGCCAGATGACCCTTTCTAGCCCATAGGACCAGCGATGGTCGTTCGTCGCCCGTTTAACAACCGTAGCGAGAGAAAAGAAGTGCGCGGCTCTCACTTGGGCCTAATGACGGAAAGGAGGGAGAAGGGACAGTGAACGAGGCAGTAAAACTGAAGATGAAAGGACGAACGGCGGGGACGGGGATAACAGGGGCGAAGAGGGCTGTAGAAGGAGAAGGATAGAGGCTAGGCTGAGGGTGGTCCGAGATGAGGGAACAAGAGGAGCTGTTAACCACGAAATGAACACAAGAGTGAGGAGAATATCGAGTCTGAAGAATTGAGCTGACATACTCCGAAAATTTGGAGCAAATTTGCTTTACTACTTTTGAGAAAATTGAAAAGAAGTGGTCGATTCGCTATTAGACGCATTCTTAACCACTATGCTACTCGCCAACCGATTCGACTCACAGCCGCCAAAACTCGGTTCAAGCCGCGCTCCTCTACCCGTTCCTACGTATATCTCTGCAAACCGTGTGATAACTCCTTCCATTTGATTCCTGCTTTCCCATCCTCTTCCATCCCACCACTACCACCGCTCTTCTTCCCCCATTCATTCTTCTCCTCTCCCCTCTCCCCTTGCTTGCCTCAACATTTATGGTTTGTCAAACAAGTATACATGCAGACACCGACGTCTCTCTTCCTTGTGTACAACAAATAAATACGCTCCAGAAGCGAGGAGCGAGAGGGGAAGGGACAGAGACTCACGCTACCGTGCAAGATAACCCTCTCGGCAGGAGGAAAAGCACAAGCTTTTCCTCTCCCTGGGAAAGGGCACAACTACGTGCGGCGCTAATAACTTCCATTAGCGAAACAATGCGGAATCCCGCGAACTGTCTAGAGACTCAACCAGCACCAAAGTGCCATACAGACCTCCTACCACGTCACTAGTAGAGCATTGCCTTTTTGACTTTGATGAATCTGCAACACCAAACATAGGACAACATGTGAGTGTTACAACAAGCTATAGCTTTATATGTAGACTCAGAATACTGGGATAGACGATAAACTAAGATGGGAGAACAGATTCGTTATCTAATTATCGTGAAGAGTAGCCATTGCTACCAGATGAAAGATAACCATCAACAGCTCCGATTCAACAGCTTCAGTGAAAAGGTGCGGTTTGGTCAGCACTCGGTTGACTCCTCTGCACATGCTTGACCTCTCTCTCTCTCGCTCTCTCCATAGCTTCATCTGCAGCCAAATCTCGTCTGCAAAAGCTCTCAAGCTTTCTCCTCCTCCTCCTCTCTTATTCCTCCTTCCTTCCGTAACCTTGGGACATTCCAATGGTTAGTCGAGATGGAGAGGGAGGGGGGGAGGGATAGGTTGGAGGAGAGTCATAACGAGGGAAAGAGCGAGGACAAGAGACTGGACAGTGCAAGAGGAGGAAGGGGGGGGGGAGGGGATAAGAGGAAGGAGTGGGAGAGATGCCTCCTGCGCCCTCAACCATTTCAATCAAATCGCCTCCACTCTTCTTATCTCTCAGTAGCCATATAGGAGGGGGGAATCGCGCGCATTCCAATACCTCTGAACAGAGAGATCGAGCAGGTGAGTGAATGAGTGAGAGGGAAGGAGAGCAGCGAGAGAGAGTGGGAATGTGCGTATACAGACACACTTTACCCCCTGAGGTATGGAGGGGCGAGAGGGGGGGAATGGAGAGAATGGGTGAGACTACGATCGATTTCCCGGCCGATCGCAGACTGACTCATACGGCGCTATTCCATGTGCTAAACGCTTCCTAAGAAACGAGAACCACTCTCTCTCTCTCCCGACTGCTGGTCAGGACATGGACTGTATAGTATGGTTGAGGAAAATGTTCCGTCAGTCATCATCTCATTCCTACTTCCGACGAGAGATTGAAGTGGCATGAAGAGAGTGCAGACAAAGTAGGAATGAGTTTACTGACGGAGATTTTTCGTCAATAATAACGTGCAGGATAGTTTGAGCCCGTGCGGAATGCTGCTGGCAATGGCGAAGATCACGCGATGCCCAGGTGAAGCTGTGAGAGCAGCAACCATCAGCTGAATGGCTAGCCCCCCCAAGGCCACGCGTATGCCATGTCTCGAGCCAATCGACACTGACACTTCCCGGGAAAGAGCATGATCAATGGCACCGGCTGGGGGAACGGGATTGACGGCCTAATTGGAGGGGGGTGTGCTAAGTGAGAGCACGAAGTGGTGTACGCGTCAACCATATGAGAACAGATTGATAGCGAATTGAGCTTCCACTAGACTTCCAATAGACAGCAAATATGTCGTGAAGTGGGGGTTCACAGAAGGACTACAGAGATCGCTTACGAAAACAACAATGCATAATACGACAAGTAGTACTAGTAGAGACCCGGGGCAGTGCAAAGAGCAAACACTTGCCGCCAACTGGAACTTTCGGTTGTGGCCCCCCTAAACAGTCGTCTGGGCAAAGGTTAGGTGCTTAGGCCCGGAAGTAAGAAGTGGGCAAACGAAGGACGATCGACGATTTCTCCATTGACTGGATTGAGATGAACAATGAGATGTACAGAGGCACGAGGGGAGATCCGAAACCTCGGAAGTATGGACAGCGAGAGAGTACACGAAACCGAGAGAGAGAGTAAGTCGAGAAGAAGGCAGTAAGGGAGAGACACGAAGGCAGAGTGGATAACGACGTCGTATACCCAGGGGTAGTGGGAGAGGGAGAAGAGGTTAGAGGGAGACACGGTGGGAAGGGAAGGGAAAGAGGGAGCTAAAGAATAGGTTGTGCAAATAATCGAGAGTACGCGGGTCGCGAAGCCGACACCACCACAGGGCATGGAAGGACCCCGCCGAAAATAGGAAAAGAGCTCGGATGACTCGACGACGAAGCAACGTCGAAATGCGAAGTATAATAGGCAACGCACTACCGAACTACTAGTTGCGGAGTGAATTGCATTCATAGAAGAAGCGCAGCAAAAAGAGATATGCAATGGTGGCTGCACGATCGACTGATAAGCGTGATATTCAGCAAATAACAACTGAATCATAGGATCACGCGTGAAACAATAATGAAACATACAGACAGACAAAATGCCTCAATCAAGAGGCGCTTCATCACAGGCGAATGGTGACCTCTAAAGGCGGAGGAAGGAGTGGACCTGGTCTAGCAGCTGCATACCACGGAATGCATCCCTCCCCTCCTTCCTCTTCTCCCTCTCCACTGTCGAAAGTGGATCACTTGCAGAGACAACAACTCCCTTCTCCAAGTCAGGAGACGCCTGCTGTGCCGCGTGTACAAAGCGGGGCGACCTTTCCCTTTTACCCAGTAGGCACAGCACGCGTCTCATATCACCATCATAGCCAAGTTCGAAACCCTGTCCATCCTAGAAGAGTGCAAGGCTACCGTCGACGCAGAAGCAGGCTAACGGCCAGCCATTTAGCCGTAAAATGGAGCCCCATCGGGGTCCATTCCAGAGCCACTCCGTCTCCCTTGCAGCAGCTTTGCTTTCGCTCTCGCTAGTTAGCCTCTTGTGCATATGCAAGCCAAGGTCGAGCGGAGGAAAGTGAGGGAAGCAGAGTATGTGGAGCGGGCGGGAGGAGGAGAGATCAAAGCTTACAGCGTCATGTGATCCACCCCTACATAGACTAACAATTGTAAGGCTTTGCCGGTTAACTCTTTTTCAAGATAACGGTTCAGCGTGGGTACGTCAGTTATGCATAGAAGCTTGAACAGGGGAAAGCGTCGGAATGCCTAATGTAGACTACAGATACTGGTTCTTGACATCCCTTCTGAGCCGACAATTACAACGAGATGGCGGTGATCTCTAGAACCCCTAGACTGGGGGGGGGGAATAATAACATAACTGCGCGCGAAACTCGTCTGCCTTTCCCTCTGTCTCTCCTCTAGCTTCCCCCTTCATGTTCCCCTCTTCCGCGAGATGCTTCACAAGTCGCGGACAATGGCCATAGAGGAAGGAGAAGGGTGAGAAGAAGCAGCGGAAGAAGAGGAGGAAGAGTGGGGGAGGCGAGGAGTGAACGCGGACCAGAGGGAAGAGCACACGGGTAGACCAAAGAACCCCCCGTCATTGGAATGGCTGAATGCAGCATGCCATTAACGGAGCCGGCCCGCGAGTACGGTAACATTTTCGCGGGCTACCCTGATATGCAATTTAGGCTTTTCCGCTCATCTTTTCAGGTCGTTCTTTTTTTTGCTAAAATGACAATGTTAAAAATCGTTCTGTCTATTAATCAGAGCTGTGTCTCATCTCAGTCAGCTAATATATACGATTTTGTGAAAATCGCGTTTTCAGTACTCCGCGGAGAGTGAATGAAATCGCATAAAATTCGGAATACCCGATCATGATGATCTACTGAGCGAGGTTAATGTTCCGAAAAGGCGGAGATTATATGATACAGGAACAGTCCTACCTAATGAAGACAGATAAGCAGAGAAATGCGACCTCCTCTTTGGCAATTCTCTAATCATCCCCTCTCCTTCATTCCCTCCTCGTTCTTCCAGCGTGCGGCGTCCTTCGACCCCCCCCCCCTCCTCCTCTTCTTTCTCCACAAACGCCATCAAAACTTCTTCAGATCGTGTAATTGCCTTGAGAAATGCAAGCCAAAGGGCATACGTTCAGGCGGGGACGAGGCAGGCAAAAAGCGACCGCGTTTCTCGCGTGAAATGAGGTAGAGGTGGGTACGGGAGGGGGAGTGGAGGAGGAGGAGAGGTTGGGGGGGATGAGCGAGAAGACCTTGAAGAATGCGCGGCGCGTTGGCCTAATCTGCGCTGTCGATCGCGAATCGCGCTGTTCCCATCAATCGCGCCCTTGCATCACCACACTACAGCAAAGCGCGATTCTGTAAACAACCGGGGGCCTAATGAGTAGAGAAGAGGATTCGCGTCTTTCTGATGGCCATGTTTCACACAGCCAAAGCCATTTCATAAAAGGCTCCTGAAGGCATAGCGCGAAGTGCATGTCCAAATTGTGAGTGAACCACAAGCGGAGCAGCAATAGAGCGTCTCAGACGAAACAAAAAGTGAATGCAGAATAACGGCATTCTAGCTCAAAGAGGGAATGCGACGTTTCCTATTCCGGTGACTCATTTCCCAGGAGAGGGCAGGGGGAACGTCATGGAAGAAAGACACGCGAAGAATGCAGTGTAATGAACGCCCGCCGCTGGACCTGACAAGTGGACCCCGAAAGCGGCCGCGGACCATTTGCATAGTACCCCGAGGCACACCAAAGTGTCAGCTGGACCGACATAGCAAGTGTGACATCGCGGGTCGCTTTCGCTTACCCGCGACCTCTTCAGGGGTAGCGGGACCGAGGGGGGGGGGACAATGAACGATCGAACAGCCAACGGGCCACCTGTAGCGGTTCACAGATCGAAGAGGGGGGAGCTCCAGAGCGAATCGTTCACTCTTCTGTGCACAACAGACTCCCTCCACTTGTCTCGGGACCACCCAAGGGCATAACAATGAAAAAGGGGAGGGGGCGAGGGTGATCTCTTCGATTGGAGACCATCCAGACCAGTGGAGAAAGAGTGAGGGGCAGACGTGGGCAGAGTCCGTTTACTGCAGTGGTCAACTCACGCGAGAACCACGAGCAATTTAGTTTAATCGTATGCTTAAAAATCCTCTACAGTGTGATGATACTCAGCCACAGTAAACGAAACCGTGCCCACCTATGGCGAAGTGGGGGAATGGCACTCCTCCAGCCTGGCCTACGCTTGGCCGAGTGCAAGTGCACGCCTTTGCCCTATTCCCCTCCTACCTACTATATCTCCCCCCCCCCATCCACTCATCCTAAGCTAGACTAGAGTCAGAGGCTGGCACTTTTCCTGAACATTCGTCCGGTTAAATGCCCGCATCCTTGTGACAGATTGGCCCGTTCGCGGTATTAACGGCACACAGACACTCGGCCAAATTAGAGCCATTTACCGGAAGCGTATAGCCGTGCGTTGAACTGAAGCCTGTTATGAGACAGCATGGATACTATGAGGAATGACCCAGCTTGGCTCAAGTGTGCGAGTAGAGACAGAGAGAGAGAGTCATGAATCATCTCGACTTTGCTCAGGAACTCACGCGAGACTTTCGCTTTCTCGTTCACTTCACTCTCGACTACTTTCTCCCTTCCGAGAAAGGGGGTCTCGACTCTCCTTCATTTCACGACCCGTTCCGCAGGTTTCGCTGAGAGCACATGCTCCAAGGCGAACGCCACAAACCCTTCACTCACTTTCTTCTCTCCTCTCCGTTTAGATCTCGCTGCAGCGTCAAGTGTGCTCGAGTCTATACTCACTCGAACAGTGTGTCCCCCAGCAGTCAAACGGTAATACCGCGACGAGTAGATGGGTCAGACAGAAAACAAGACTCGAACAGGGGGATGGATCGTCTATAGAACACATTCAAAGAGATGAACACAAGTGCGATAGAACGAACGAATGGAACGGCGAGACACGAGACCCCCCAGGGCAAGTGGTTTAGCCAAGGTGCCTCTTGAAGAAAGCGAGAGACGAGAAGAGCAGAGAAAAGCGCGAAAAAGGGGCGAGAGACGCGGCACACCATCGGTAGTCCGAAGCTGTTTGCCTGTCCGTTTGGTGTGACCATTCACGCGATTCGCTTCCCTCCCCGTAGCAGTCTCTTCTCTTCTGCTTCTTCTCTTCTCTTCTCTTCCCTCACACACGCCAACGCTAACTAACGCGCCCCCCCACGAGAGACACCGCACACGCCATCTGGCAACTGGTCAGCGAAGGTAGTAGCATGAATGAGAGGCGAAGGGCGGTTCGGACCAACTACCAAAGGACGAGAAGTGTTGACCAGACACCGGTCATTCGGAACCGCAAGCGCAAGCTAAAGGCACAGTTTTGTGTAGTTAATTAATTTACTGAAAAATGACTAGAGAGAATCGAAGTAAATAATATTTGTCATCCAGAATCATGACTACAATAATTGCGTCGCTTTGCAGAACACCAGCTGCAACAGTTCCGTGCAATAACAGCCAGACTTAAAGAGGTACTTAGCCCACTGCTCGCGATCTAGTCAACCCCGCAAAGTGCAGAGCAAGCGTAATCGCCCTCGTACGCACTACAGCCACCACTCGTGAACACACACGCACGCACGCTAATCACGGACCGCCGGGCCGGGAATTAGCGGTCGTAAAAAGCGTACTACTAACCGTAAACGGCGACATTTCAGCCGGTGTCAACACGGCACAAGCGGGGTGGCAGGTGAGGCACCATGCGTACAGACAGGCAGCCAATTATCTTGCAAACTTCTGAGGGGGAGAGAAGATGGCAAAACATTTGCGTAACAAGGCAAGCGGATGGCTGAGGAGAAGGGGGAGATATTGGCTAGTGTATTCCGGTCCACTTGCCCCATCCCCTCCTCCTCCTCCTTCGCCAGTCCACCTCGAAGGAATGGAAGAAGGGAGGGATACGCTGGTGAGAACGGCGTTCGCTGTGTCCTCGTCTCAAGAAGGAAAGCTAGAGGAAGGAGCGAGGGGGAGGGAACGCATAGGATGTCTCTGGGCGATCGAGCGTGCGATGGGAAAGGCCCAGCTAGCTAATGCCGAGGACGACAGGGAGACGAAAACAGATCTCTTTACCGCTCTGGCCTCTCTCTCTCTGTGCCTCGACATCCCTCGACAGATACTCTCTGCCTACACTCTTCATCCTCCTTCTAGGGCATGGACACTCCGCGAAACCCGAGACCGACCAGGGTCTGATGGTGAGAAAAGACAATAGCGGCGTCCTCAAGGAGGATACACTACATGTGGCATTCTGCTCTGAAACACAGACACTGGTCAGCTCCGCTTTGTGCTGGTGGTGCCTGTGACACAGTGTTCTAAATGTTAATCGAACGAGCCAAGATGTTCAGGATACGGTATTTTCCGTGCGAAAATTCCTACCGAAGTCAGGGATGCTTTTCGGCATCTCGTTCGCTTAACGTTTTCACTGTTGTCAGAACACTGTGGTGAGGGCAGGCAAACTTCAAGACACATCGGGAAAACGAATAAAATAGAAATACGGAAGAAGGAGCCAGGCCGAGAGAGACTCATTGCGTGAGAGCTTCCCAAATCGTGGGGTAGACTGAAGCGGCATGTGACCTGTCTACTCGGCAGCGAGGGGGGCCGCGATGCTTAAATGGCAATGGACGACGCGCCTCTTCTCCTCTCTCGCCGCGAGAGTGACCACTATACGAGGATGAAGAACACACGAGATGAAGAGGGAGGAAGAGGAAGGGAGGCAGAGAGGGGAGAGGAATGATGCGGCAAAGGGAAGAGGGCTTTGGCGGAATCAATTCATGCAATGAATGGTCGCCACTTGAATGGCAATGGGCCCCCACAGCCGCGGCCGCAAGGGAATCTCTCTGCTTATAGTAGTGGAGCAAGCAAAACATGGCTAGAGGAAGTACAGTTGGGCCTGCAGGACATGAAATCCAAGAAGAGTAGAGAGGTAAGCGAAAGAGAGAGAGAGACTCGAACGAGACGGCGAAAAAGCAGTGGGAGGCCGTAGAGGGCGAGAGAGAGAGAATTAGCCCACTTGCAGGAGGAGAAGGAGGGCTCGAGTGAGAGGAGAAGGACACGAGAGGATGGAGGAGAAAGCATGAGGAAGGGGGGATAAAGAAGCAGCGGCTTGAGACGAACTTCGTCCTTTCTTCATTATAGAGCAGCTCAACAGTTGAAATCGCAGAGAAGAGTGTGCGAAGCCTCAGAAGAGCATCAAAAAGCACGAAACGACCACACAGAAGAGCATGGCGGAAGCGGTGCGAACTTGGAAGTTGACATGAAGCGGGAAGAGGGAGGAGAGGGGAAGGACGAACAGAGGAGAAGAAGGGAGGGAGAGTGGTAGAAGGGGAAGAGCCGAGAGGGACGAAGGGACGAAGAGGAGGAATCAGTGGCAGGCGGGTAGAGAGGAACTAGTTAGAGAGTAGCCACAGAGGGAGAGGAGCACACAACGGCGACCGTGCGATGAGGAACTGTTTAACGATGGCCAATTTGCGTCTATCGGGGAAACGGTTCAGGTTATTTTTATTCGTATTTCCTTAGCGTTCAATGTTGAAGCCCCTTGTTAGCGTGTTGTACCTGTGCGTGTGAGAGTGTGTACTTGTGGCCACCTTTACCGTTATTATTGTATTGACGCGACAGGGACGCGTCAAGGGGGGAAAGGGGGGAAATGGGGGAAAGGGGAGAAAGGGGGGCAAAAAGCCTACCCGGGTGAACTGTTGCTGCGTGAATGAGCGAGCGGGGATCAGCCACACAATCTTTACGTCGTCGTACAATCTAGGCCTTCTATAATCAACCATGGTTTAGTGTAATTTGGCATTTCTGGAGTAATACGTGCATGAAGCATAGTCGTGAAACGTACCAGATTCAACGGCACTAGTCGATGCCCGTTATACAAGTGTACCACAGGGCATGCAACGGTGCAAAGACTTTGGAGACATCTAACAAATAATAAAATGAAAAATAATTATGTGAAGCAGCACAAAACGGAAAAAAGAACTAATTCTACGGCAGCCTTAGCTAGTCAAAACATAAACCACCAGCCGCGGGGGGATACTACAGTCGGGAAAAACAGCGTGTAGCTGGCGAGGCATAAGCAGAGCGCAACAGCTGCCCTCCTTATGCCACACAGATACACATAGAGACAGACAGACATACAAACTCCCCTCCCCTTTTCCTGTGCTCCGTGAGCTTCTTCATCCCTCCTCTTCCCTTCCCCCTCGACTCACTCCTGGAGGAGAGACTCCAATCGTATCAACAAACATCAAGAAAGAGTGGGAGAGCCAGGAGGGACGGAAGAAGACTCTAGAAGCTGGAGAAAAGGAGGGACAAGCGCATATGCCGTGATCCGCTCTTTTAACGATTTTAACATCTAATGCATTGTTCGATGCCGGCTTGTCGGGTAAAATAAAAAGAGTATCCTCAAGAACGGATAGAAGGGAAGATGATATTTGGGAAGGCTACCGCAAGGCTTGAACCTGCGTACACGGGCAAGAACCCGAGAGGAGGGAAACACGATGACAGACCAAACGGGTGAAGGACCGCTTTTGGGACAGAAGCTAAGCTACTAGAGTGGAGGCCGCAGGGGATACCCTCCGGGTTTGAGAAAACGACTGAGCTTTAGAGATTGCCTGATATTAACAGCTCCTTGCTATATAAGTGTGGATGTATCAAAGTATTAGAATTAACCAACGAATAAGTTGAGACAGGACTAAGTCTCAGTTTAACTTGTTCACCAGATATGCTCTCTATCTTGCAGCCAGTGCGTTCACTGCAGATCAGCTGTTTCCCACAAAAAGAGAGGGACTCCACAGCTGTTTTCACGCTCAACGACCAAACGGACAGAGTAAGTACAACATAGTGTAAAGTGAGGGTGGAACTGGGAGGGAGAGGAGAGAACGAAAACACCAAGACACCGAAGATTCGCGAAGATGAAAGCTAATAGTACTCGTGCTAATTGCAACTGACAAGCAAGCAAAGAGATAGTATAGCAAATACTCCTCCAGGTGCCAAACAACTGTGGCAGGGGTGTGAACGGACGCGGGTAAAGTGGATACAACAGCTGAGATAAGGGGATTAGAGGTGGAAGGGGGGGGGAGAAGAAAAAGAAGGGGTAAAACGCCGACGGGCACACACGCACACAACAGATAACAGTCGACTTTGCATGTTTGATCGACGGATCAGCGAGGGTGTGAAGGGAGCACTAATAAGACACGGCGGAACAACGAGACTAGCTAGCTTTCGCGGTAAGCACACTACCGCATATGCGAAGAGTTTTATTATAATTTTCACGGTGCAAGAATAAACTGACCAGCAAAAAAATTAACCAAAAAGATTAATTTGTGCAATATACGCATCAGCAACACGGGTAAAGACGTCAGGCGAGGCGTTGTAAGCTAGAAAGTGTGCAGATAACGATAGCATGAACTCCATCAAAGCAGAAATGGCACAAGAAAGAGGGTTGATCAATTTATTTAAGAGATAAAGGAGCACATAGTGTAATTCAATGCACCGTCAGTCCACGACTGCACAGGGCGACGCGCATTTCACAATACAAACGGGAAAACATGAATGACGCCGACTCGTTTGGTAACGAGCCAACTCTGCCGCGGCTAGAGCGCTTCGTGTCAGAGACGCAGAGGACGGTCAGATGCGGTGCGATGGGTCAGAATTCTGTTATGCTCTTTTCATTCCTATCATGGAATCATCTGCTAAAATAAGCGTAGGTCGACTACATTTATCTTAAGATTGTCGCAATGCTGCGTTTTCTGTCGTCGTTACGTCAGATAGCCTCCTTCAGATATCCTTCCAAAGAAATCCAAAAAAGTGTGCTATAAATGGGTAAAAAAATTGCAAAGACCATTGAATGGCTAGAGTGAAGGTTGCCTGATGGACGAGCAACACATGAGACACTTTAGCGTATCTGACCCATCGCGGTCGTTCTCCTTTTTCTGTCTCTCTGGGACAGGACGGGCATCTGTGCCAGATGGAGAGGAGATGGGAATGCTATGAGGGATGCTGCGATGGAGGAAAAGTGAACTCCATAAAAGCGTCGAAATTACCTTATGATAGTGGAAGAAAGGTACGAAGAAGGTCCGAGTAAAGAACGACGATGCTCGTTATTCTGATCTTTGAAGGAAGTAATATTGATCTCACGACCGCTTAAATCAACGCGCACAAAACATTTAAAATGCACAGTGAGTGGCGAACCGCAACGCGTACGTGACGCGTATTGAGAATGGATCTTTAAGCCAAAATCTGACTACGGTATCAGCTCTCTAAAGGGAAGTTCTGTCCCACAGTTAGATGTAGGTTGTAATCGTACATGGATCTCATGGCATGGCATCACCATGCTCTTCTGCTAAATTTCTAGAAATAGGGAGCTGTTTAAAAAAAACTGGAGATTCCACAGATTAATGCAGTCATTGGCGTGCCGGAATCGAGGATATGAAAAGTAAAATGAACTTGAACTAATCGTGGTCTGACTATTTGCCGGTTGACCTAATGGACTGCAACACATGTGTGGTCTGCGCACTAGAACAATGCCGGAGGGTAAGAATGGAGTTAGGGGGGGGATTGGAGGGGGAGTACAAGGGGAGAATGTGAGAAAAGATGTTTGACCTCGGCGGGCCATTCAAGGAAGGGAGCGAGTGACCAATGGGACTGGAGACTGGCACTTACGGTACGAAGGAAGAGGGCGACACATCTAAACAATGAGTGTGTAGAAAGGAAGTAGAGGGGGTTCATGGAAATGAGATGAACAGTATACTGGGAACACGAGTTACAAGAGAAGGGAGTACATTACAGAAGTACCTGTACTTTTTGACTCTTGAAGACATCGGCACTTACCCTCGGGATAAACATAATAGCATTACTCAGCAGGTTAGAGATAATATTTATCAGCCTTGAGCAATACAAAATCGTAGAACCATTGAAAATACGAAAAGAAAAGTGAGATTTTCGCGAAAGGTATGGTACAAGTAATAATACAATAAAAATGAGGGGAGAAGTTAGGGTTGAAAAGGTTGAACTAAGTTGAAAAGGCGTCTCAATTGTTTTACTGATGAGTAACTTGTATTATTTGGCGATAATATTGGGTAGCTTGCACTTGGCCGCGGTTACCATGTCGCTTACGTCTATGACTTTGCCTTGATAGCGAATCTAAAGGCATATCTATTCAAATTCACCTTCCATCACTCCTCCTTCATTAAGATTAGTGAACAACTGTCCAACATATCTTCATGAACTATCATGTTCATAGAGAACCAAGAAAATTCATACATCAAGTGAAATAAAAGTAAAAGAAAACCTCGAGGAAAACGGAGTCGGGCGAATTATCGCACGTTAGACGTGAGCCGATGGGCTCTCCCTGAAAGGAGAGAAACGGAGTGAGCGAAGCGGTATGCACCAGAGAAATAGGAATGGAGTTTACTTCTAAATATAAAATTTAAAACGTTGATAGTACCTGCACAACTCTGGTCTTTCCCAGGCCAAGCTCCTCTCTGTACCGCACGTTGTAGATGCGGGCTTCGAAATCTGCAGAGATCACACAATTCATGAACCTCCTGATCAAATCATGATCAACAAGAGCCGAACGGACAGCTCTAACTCTGGATACCTCTACCGTAACCCTCTGCCGTATGCCTTACCCAGCCACTGTTCCGTGCCCACGATGAACATGCCGTCGTTGTCGCATCCCGAATAGGCTCCGTTCGCGTCGAAGGTCACCCGGGATCGACCGACCACCTTTAACAGGCAAATCAAGACAGCAACTGGCGGAACATTGTCATCAACCATGACAACGGTCCGTTTCCCGTTCCCTACCACCTACAAAGAGCGAGAAAATTCACGATAAAATTCACCAAGTAATACCAAGACCTAGTGAAACAAGACCTATTAAATGCATTCAATAAAGGTCGTTTTGCACAGATCTACGGATAGTTGGCGCTATCTCCTTGTGAGCCACAGTGTTCTGACAGCGGTCGAAATGTTAAACAAACGAGATGTCGAAACCTAACCCTGATTTCGGTAGGAACTCTCGCGCGGAAAACACCGTATCCTAAGCATTTTTGGCTCGTTCGCTTAACATTTAGAACGATGTGGAGCGTACCTCTCCGGTAATGGGCGAGTATACGAGGGGCGCCCTCTCCCGTCCCTCCTCGTCCTCGTCCTCGATCATCGGACACTCGATGTCCCAGCCCTTCACCCCGTTGTACCGACTGCGGAGATCAAAGATCAAAGATCAAGGATCAAAGTGCGAAGATGAAGGATCAAAGTTCAAAGATCAAGGATCAGAGTTCAAAGATCAAGGACCGAAGATCAAGGATCAAAGTTCAAAGATCACACCTATCAGACTTGAAGGGTGCGCCGAGCAGCCGGTTGCCGCTGTTCGACTCGCAGATCTGGCCGGTGCACATGCCTGGAGGGGGACCAGATAGAGGTATGTTTCAGCTCCCGTATATTATGAAGTATTACTCACCCGGACAATCTATTCTCCTCCAAAAAGCTTGACATATTTTCTAACCCAATGTTCAAGGCCATACTGTAGCCAGGAATAGGAGAAATAGATATTATATACGCTCTCTTCATTCATTCTCTCTGTTCCCCTCGCCCGCGGTCGGCTCTCCATTTCGTCAGTCATCAGAGTGCCCCACGCCTATTCAATCGCGGAAAAGAGGATGGATCCTCCCCCCCTGAAGACTTGGAGTACGGGGGGAGAGTAGCTCCAAACGAGGATCGAGAAGATTACTCAAGATTCTACGGCAACTCGGGCTGAGTGGGTTTTGAACAAGTTTCGAAGTTTTTAACCTCTCCCATCTATATCAAAGCCCCCCCCTGGATCCCCATTCACTGCTAGTCCTGATAAAAGTTGTAAAACTGGAAAACTAAGAGGTCCCCACCACGCGAAAGAGTAGATGGAAAGTTTTCAAAATGTTGATTATCCACGCACATTCTTGCTACCATTGCCACATGCAATATAAATATAGATGAAGTGAAACGCACACTCTTGGAGATGGAAAGTGGGGTCGATGTCCTCTCCCTCCTTGGTAACCCTCACTCTCAGATGGGGCTCGACTCCCTTCTGAGACTCGTCCTCGTTGCACACAATGTCCTTCGCCTGACCGATCTCGTCTCCCGCCTGGAAAATATTTTTAAAAAATTGGAAACGATTACGATACGTATCTTTGCATCAGCCGAGGCTTCTAGAGTGATGCTTCAGATGCAACGTAAAAGCGAACTTCTGTGTCGATTTTGCAACGATCAAATTAATGGTCAAGTATTATACAAATAGATCATGTTCAATGAATTCAATAAATAAATTTCTCTTTTTACCTTCACCGGACCGCCGTAGCCATCCAACGCAACGCTGTTGATGTAGACCACATAGCCTAGAATATTTATTTATTATAGAAGATCAAAGATCACTGCTATTTATTAACATGTGTGCTCGGCAATTCACATAACCGTTAAGCATAGCCGGAAAATGACGTCCTAATAGGGTTGGCAAACCGGTTCTTTTGTCCATTTTTCAAGGTAATATTTCTGGATAGAGTGGTCATTCTACCTCTCTTTCTTCAAGTTGTTGTCAACCCTAACTCAATAGAATAATCTGCTCTACCAACCTATTGCTCTTTTGTTGTTATAGAAGTGTCTCTCTTGTAAGCTGCATAAACTATCCATCTATGGTTGACGGAAATGTTCCATCAGTCGTCTCATGCCTACTTCCGACGAGAAAGCGAAGCGGTATGAAGAGAGTCCAGACAAAGTAGGAATGAGTTTACTGGTGGAAATTTTTCGCCAATAATATCTAGGAACTACAGTCCTCCCCCTCACCCGCCCACTGTCCCGTTCCCTCGATCCTCGCTCCCTCGTCCGCGCACGCCTTCTCCTTGCGACCGCCGAACGGCCGCCAGTAGAACCTAGAGTCTAGCCTGGTTTTTGATCTTTGAACTCTGTGGTTGACTCTTGAACTGGAAGCTCTTCTAACCTAGTTCGCTTGAATTTCCGAACTCTGTACTTAACCTCTGGAAACTAGAGTCTAGTGTGATCTTTGATCCTTGTACTTTGATCTCTCAAGCTCACAGTTCGCCCTCAATCGGCGCGTAGACCTTGCGGCCAGCGTCGCATCGAATGTCCACCGCGTCGAGAATGCGACCGTCCGAGCTGAATATTGATCTTTGATCTTTCATCATCTTCTGCTTAACCTTGTATCTCTGAATCCACAATAAATCCATCTACTTGAATGTTTAGATAAGGGAAAGATTAAGGTATAGTGGGGAAAAAGTGAAGATATAATCCTTCCGAGCGTAGTTCAGATTACGGTGACTCTTTCATAATTCTATCAAATCTTAATGCATACCATGTAAAAGTCTTGGTGGTCGTGATCTCAAATCGCATTCACTCTCTTTGATATCTTGATTTAAAGCGGAATAGCGCTTTCTCAAAGCGCCAAAAATCTGCTAAACGGCGTAACTCATAAAATTGAGTTATACGTTCCGTTTTCCTCGACTATGTGAAATATATTTTCTAAAATAAAATAAAATTGTAATGTATGTATACCTAAGGAGAGGCTATATTTCGGTATGCTTTGCCCCCTTCCCCCTCACCGCTTCGCATGGTACCCTCCACAGGAGCCGTCCCTATCCGGGCACTTTCTCAGCTCGTTCTTCTCGTTTCCGTCGCACACCTTGACCATGCAGCCGAGACCGAGCACTGCAAACAGCAATGCTATTATTTCATTGAAATACTATTAGCTTATTATATATTATTACTATTCTGTAGCACCGCTACCTCTATGTATGAATGAAACCTAAAAATAATGCATATGACATTGCGAAGTTGGCGAAATAATATTCTTCCTAGCTCATGTCAGACCGCTCCCCTCGTATCCCATCATCACTCCCTCAGGCCATTTCCATTTCCGCCCTCTCAGTCTCCGCTACTCAATCACAATTTGCTTCTCGGAGGCTTGCAACTACTTTCCTCCAGTATTGTAGCTTACTCGACGAAGTCAGAAGATCATTTCACTGACTATTAGAGAAGGTAAAATCTAAGGACCAATGCATTCAAATTCCTGGCCTCATCCTAATGGATCTGATTAGTTTCTCCTCGTGATCGACGGATTTTCATCAACAATGATATTAATCCCCCCTCCTGCTTTCCAAAGTGCACGATACTAAATAGCAGAGTGCCGTGTAGCAATCACGTCGTCCCTTTGGATTGGTCAGCAATCAATCAAGTCGAGGGAATGCGTCTCCGCTCTGTGTTGTGTGCCGTGAAGACACTTGTTGGGGAGGGGGGAGAGATAGGGGATGGCAAACCATTTCCACGCTTATTCATGCTCCTCACAACCGCTTACTGGGAAAAGTCGCTAACTATACTAGGAAACGGCCATGTCAATGAACATTTAATATATAGCGTCACAAAATTCGACCATAGGGCAATGATTGGGCGTTAGAAAGTTGACATTACTAAATGTCATTCATATGAGCTCGGAAGAATCGACAAATTTTTTCGAAACAAAACTATTTTATGCTCGGACTTGTCGCGTATTTCAGGGGGGGATGGCTGAGTCAGAGAGATAGGGAACAAGTGTCTCCCTGAGGAGATATCAAGTCACGAAGAGAAGAAGAAGAGCAGGGACATGGGCAAGGGGGACAAAAACGACAAGATGAAAGAGGAAGACGACGATGATGGCATACATCAGATCCGCTCTATGTGTAGACGCAAGGTGCTGGTTGTGTGCAAACCTTTGAAAATTTGTTTAGGGTTGGACTGGTAAATACCGGGATGCTACACCGTTTATGTATGGAACGAGGGGGTGAGGAGGACGAAATCTGGAACAAGGCGTAAAGCTCAGTTCAGGATTCAGGAAAAATTTACATCCCTGTAGGAATTTTTTGTAGCTGCATTATTTACAGTCCCTATGAGCATTAATTATAAGTATCAAAATCAATTTGAAAAAAAAAACAAATTTAAGCTGACATACCACTCGGCACAATAGCCAGTAGGGCTAACGGCAACGTGCCTCGCATCTGAAAAGTAATATTTAGGGTCCAAGTGACGGGAGAAATGACATATGACAATGACAATGACAGTAAATGCTGTTCTAAACGGACAAAAATAGCTGCCTAATCAGGTGCTAGTGAGAGGCCCTAGAACAGCTTTTCCCCTCAAGAATTGTCCCGGCATATCTACTCGAAATCTCGGAAGAAGCAGAACGAACGCAGAGACTTGAGTGAAGGACACAAGACGTGTGTTGGGAGGGAGGGAACGAGGGGGGACGAGGGGATAGAACAATGGACAGAGTAGAGTCTACGTGGGCTGGACAAGTTGTGATATGCTTAGGAGATTAGAGTACGGCAAGGAAATTTATAAGAAAAAAAGAAAAGAAAGGCACTTAAGGTATGGGGCGCGTGTGAGAAGTGGAGATGAGGAGGCAGTAAAAGGCGATAGAGATATCACGGCGATGCCACAGAGTAGCCAAATTCGTCGCGCGCTAGGAATGGATACAAAGGACCAGAGGGATGAGACGGGAAGAGGCACGAAGGAAGTACAGACGAAATAGAAAGGCTTCTCGCTACCAATTGATGTCGCTTGATTTCGGAACCCGGATCTTTGTTCGTTCAAAAGAAGTTAAGGATAGAAACGATCTCTCAGTCTCTGGCCACAGTATCAATCGGACTGCCTCTGGGTCAGGCAGTATCAACCAGAAATGCGATAAGAGTGCTTGTGGAACTACAGAAAAACCTCGCTATTACGCCCTAAATTCTATGCAGTAGGAAACTTAGCGTGTATAGAACATGATAAATTAATCTTATAAATATACATAGATTGGGGTTATGGGGGAGACGTAAACTATAATAGGTAAAGAAGGATTCTAGTGACTATCGAACGAACGCATGATGCCCCTCCTTCCCCTTCTGAGGAGCACACTTCCATATAATTGGTGGTTTACACGGAAGGCGTCAAACGAGGGATACGAGAGGAGAGGGAGGGAGGGAAGGAGAGGTAGACGGAGAGACAGACTAAGCAACCTCCTTATCCATTCAGGAGAGAGCACTCGCGAATTCATATAGGGGAACTCAGAGGGGGGGGGGATAGAGTAGTGCGATTAGCCTGGCGCTGGATATATACACTGAGCGAAATTTCACTACACTCAACGAAATTTCACCACCATACAGCACCTAGTGAATCATTCACCACACAAATTTCACCAGCCCGCTGGTGAATTGTACTCCATTCACCAGCGGGCTGGTGAAATTTGTGTGGTGAATGATTCACTAGGTGCTGTATGGTGGTGAAATTTCGCTCAGTGTAGCACATGCTACCACCGTGAAAATTCACTAGCCGGCTAGGGAATAATTCCCTAAAAACCGTAGGGGGAGGCTCGGATTTTAGGGAATTTTCGCGGTGGTATCGTGTGCTAGGGAATTATTCCCTATCGGGCTAGTGAAATTTCGCTGAGTGTAGGTAGAGATTGGGAGAAAACGAATCTGAAGTGGCTGTACTTCATCGAATAAGCAGTCTGACGGGTTCGCATGAAATAGATAGGTACTGTGGAAAATATTAGAGATCTGCACTTGAGTTTCTTAGCAAATTTGAAAATTTCAGCCATCTATTTACTATCATCATGAAACGTTATCATGACAAGAAGCCTCATGCAGAATTTTAGTAAGTTTGCAATGATAAGGTCATGAAGGGAGGAAAAACCCATACGATAATATCTGGATCTACAGCTCC
>LS840854.1:138914-177653 GCA_900490955.1 Micoletzkya japonica
GGAGCATGCAGAGATATCTAGAGCAGTAGTAGATGTCAAAAGTCTTCTTTTCGTAACTGATACATGGAGACAACAACAAGAGCAATGTGAGAGTATCGGGGACTAAACCGGAAAGGCGCATGCATACTTATGCAAAGATGTGTTCTTTTAGTTATGTCTTCTAATCCGATAGAATAGGTTTCATTTCTTTTGATGAAGGGACGCGTCGCGGTTATTAATGATGATTGCGGGAAAGGATAATGAGAGAACTTTAATCTATTCAAATTCCTGATGGTATTATTGACGAAAAAGTTCCGTCAGCAAACTAATGCCTACTTTGCCTGGACTCTCTTCATACCGCTTCGCTCTCTCGTCAAAAGTAGGAATGAGACGACGGACGGAACTTTTTTCTCCACCATATCCTTTCTTATCCTCTGGCAGCTATGGCATATATTAGTTTACGTTTCAAAGTCCCCGTAAATAGTAGCACCTTTAAGGTCTGTGCTATCTTAATTTTCAGTGTTGAACCCCACAGAATAATAAAATAATCAATCAACTAAATGCGCCTTTCGCATGCTGTATTTGCCCACAGCGTCACTACAATCTACATAGGAAATAAAGCGGGCTGGTGGGGAGGTGAGACGCAATAGTGCAGATGGGCATAGCATATATGGTTGCAACACTACTCACGAATATGAACAGTGTATGGCATAGGATAAAATATTATAATATACGATTATTTCTGATTCAAAGCTGCATATTTTACGTACCCTTTGGCTTTCCTAATATAAGTGAAACTATCCAAAAAGACGCGAAATGTCCGCTCCATAGACCTATGATAGTCGTTGTATTTATAAAGGTGCACATAACGACGTGGGATGGACAAAGAACCCCTCGTGTCTCCTGTGAAATCACTATTATACCTATACGTTTCGTTTCGGTAAACCCGATGATATATATATATATATATATATATATATATATATATATATATATATATATATATATATATATATATATATATATATATATATATATATATATATATATATATATATATATATATATATATAAAATATGTCTAGGTCTACAACTGAACAAGGATGCTGGCTCCTCTCCTCACACAAAGGTTTGAAAACTAATTAAGAGCTGGGAGGGATATGAGGAACGTTGGAAGAGGGGAAGGAGAGGAGAGTAAGAGGGAGTAGAGGAGTGGGGAATAATGGAGAAAAATGCGAACTTCACAAAGCATAGAACAGTCGAGGATTATTCTTAGGATCGGTTTTGAGTTACGGGGACGATATTATAATATATAGAAGTGTGAAGGGAAGTAACGGTTGTGCAAATAACAAATAAAAACACGTCTAACGTATCGCCATATCGAGATAAATTTAAGATTGGTAAGAGACCAGATCGTAGGGACTTGGCTCCCGGGACTTCTTAGCTCCCCCTCTGCGTGTTTTCACAGTAGATCGGATTTCTCTCTCGGAGTCCTCCCCCTCTCCATCCAGTCCCCCTCTCTCTATTCTCTTCACTCGACAAGCCCCCCCCCATAGTGGACCCAGATGTGTCCAGCAAGGCCACTATTGTCGATCCTCGCATTCAAATTTGCGTTCCGACGGTATCGATTCCGTCTTCCGTTGGTTATTTGCACTTTTGGCTGTGCACTTATGCTAAATAACGCAAGTCCAATCAAGAATACGCAGAACGAAAATTTGAATACGAGGACCGACAATACACTATTTACGCTATGTGAAAAATCACTTGCTCGTTAAGCAATTGGATTATTACAATTAGATATATAGAAGAGAATAATGCTCTTGCGGGAAAGAATAATTCCGTATGCGGGTTCCATATATTCCGTAAGTTCCCCAGTCAGATAGATGTTTTCTACTACCAGCAATTACAATGACATTTGAAGAGAATTTTCGCTTGTTAGTATACACTGAGCGAAAATTCACCACAAATTCACCACGAAATGCACTTCGGGAATAAATTCCCCAGCCCGCTAGGGAATAATTCGCCAAAAAGCCGAAATTTCCCCAGCCGGCTGGTGAATTATTCCTGAAGTGCAAATCGTGGGGAAATATTCCCCACAAATTTCTCTGAGTGTACCTATGTCATGCAAATTTCTCTGCAAATTCTGCGAATGTCAGAGAATGAGACCTGAAAATATATTTCTTATGATATATACTTTATCTATGGATGAGAAAAATGTTCCGTCAGTCGTCTCATTCCTATTTACGACAACAGAGTGAAGTGGTGTGCAGAGAGTTCAGACGAAGTATGAATGAGTCTAAAGGAGCCGTACCACGAGTTTTTGGCCGTACAAGTTCTTTACGTGATTCATTAGAGCTAATCTTCCTGATCGGGTATTCCGAGTTTTATGCGATTTCATTCACTCTCCGCGGAGCACTGAAGGTGCAAAGGCAACGCGCTTTTTTACAAAATCGAATGTATTAGCTTACTGAAGTGAGGTACAGCCCTGATTCATTAATAAACCGACTTTTCACATTTCTCTGATCATTTTAAGAAAAAGAACGACCACAAAGGATGAGCGGAAAGGTCTAAATTGCATATCAGGGTAGCCCGCGAATTCAAAATGCTACCGTACTCGTGGGCCGGCTCCTTTAATGACGGAATTTTTTCGTGGATAATAAGTATGAAACCTATCCGTTAGCTGTCGAAGTTTACAAGAACACAGGATATTCGGGATATGTGGCAATCAAGGTGAACAACACAAACAACCCTATTCTATGCAAGCAAATACGAGATTACCCTTTGGTTATTTCTAGACTACCTATATATGCGTTGCGCACTATACATATAACGAAAACATATCGTCACTAGGCAATACATTTCCGAAATAGCTAGGAAATTGTGTCCGAATCCGTAAGGTTAGTCGAGATTCTGGCGCCGTTCTTTTGCGTGATGGATATCCATGCGGGTCCTGAATGAAATCGCTTTGTCGATAACTCGTGGTTCTTTTTGCAATTTTTCATTGTTCCGTGGATGACAGTGTTGTCTGAAATCCAGGACACAGTCGCATCAAAAAGTGTGCTCTTCAATTTTTCTAACCTGCAGCTGTCGTCTTACTGCTTGCTTCTGCCCGTGAGTGCTTCTTGAGGTGGGATTGCAGGCGGGGCTGCATGGAAAAGCCCTGAAATACTTCACGTTCAAATGCCCGTTTTACATAGTTATGTATATCTGGTTGGACCTACGCTGTTCAGAATCAAGTACACAGGCTGAAGCGCGATTGTGCGCGAAAAATTGGAAGTAAAGTTAGCAATTTCTTTTTTAAAAGCAGTTTTTTTTTAATCTGAAAGTGAGCAACCTGGCCGCAGAAGAAGCAGTGGAAGTGCGCCTTCTTCCGCAGCTTGCAGAAGGGCCGACTGAAATCGTGATCTATCTTTGATCCTTGACCTTTGATCTTTGACCTTTGATCTTTGCCCTTTGATCTCACCTGCAAACTGTAGCTTTCGATGGACGGGGATGTAGTAGTGGAAGGCCGGCAATTCTGTGCTGAAATCATGCTTTTCATAGCGAGAGACGGTAAGCCGAAAAGATTTTTTAGTAATTTTTTAACGAGGTTCACAACATCATTTCACATAGCCCTTCTCATTATTCGCCACTGCTAGAAAGTCTGAAGGCACCAGAACTTGAGATGAATACACACAGAATAATAACAAATAGCTTCTCTTTTTCTCTGTTATACTAGAGTAACTATCTAATTGGCAAGGAATTGCATGAGTTACAGTTCGCCCTCTTTCAGATCGTACCTTGACGTGTGGCAAAAGGGGCTGGTTCAGAAGGATTGGCTGAAAATTGTCTACATTATTGTAAAGAAACCATTCCACTATAGGGCATATTTTAGTAACTCCGCTTCACCTGTTATATAGTGGAATAAACCGGTCCGTCCGTTGCTTCCATTCCAAAACGAGTCTAATTCTCTCAGTTTTGCACACTCTCTCGTCCGATATTCGCAATGATTTACTGGCGTATCTTTTTATTCCACTATACACGAAAGTACGTCGATAAATTGAATAAAATAAAATAAAATAAAATTAAATTTCATTCAATGCCCCTACCCGGCTTGCCGGCATGGAAACAGCCAGCGTCTTGAGACGTATAGGGGTGCACCTGTAAGAGGGTAAGATGGAAGCGTTTTCTTTCTTTTTCTCCTTCTTGTTATTTATTCATCATCACAAACCTGTCGCAGGCCTCGCATTTCATTCGGTTTTTTTCTTAAGTTCTGCACGGATGTTCTTATTTATATTATATTTTATCATTGCGAAAGCCGATTTCAATGCTTTCCCTGATAAGGAGAGGTTCGCTGCTTTTATGATCCTCATCAAGGCTAATCAACAATCTCTCATGAGGAGCTCCGAGAGAGATTGTTGAATAGAGGGGAGTGCTGTGAAGAGTAGGTGTGAGCATTTGCCGATGGAACTTTTTCGTCAGTAATACCGATGAGTGCCCCGTCCGTCGATATCTTCAACGGAGACAGAGCAAAGATGACAGTGGAAATGGGAGGAGCGACGGGAGAGGAGACAGGACTGTAATGGAGAGAGTTAGGGATTCCCTACAATGGTTTCTATTCTACTTTATTCTGTTATCTTTTCTGTCTTCATTCACTCCTTATCTATGATAAATATTATTTATTTATAATTGCGTTGGTTCCTTGTCAACATTCATTTCCGTCATTTCCGTCGGGAAACCTAGATACTTCACATGCACTCCCTTCAATTCCTCGGCATCTCGGGTTGGAAAAAATTAGGGTAGTCGCTATTCTCCTGATCTTTCTGTATGGTATGAAAACTATCGCAGGAAAATGATCCGCGGTTTGCCAACGTTGGAAATAGGAATGAGACGACTGACGGAACATTTTCGTCAACCATATTTACCTTGAAGGGGCACACTGCATCCACGTGGGCGTACGTAAGGTGCGGTGGAATGCCCCCCTCGTCATGGAAACAGTCCCGGTGGTTGGACACGATCAGACTGTCGCATGAGACGAAGAAGCATCTGAAAGTTTGATCTTTGATCTTTGGTCTTTGATCTTTGGTCTCCACCTCAGTTGCTGGCAGTGAAAGTGCGGCTTGGCCGCGCGGAAGGAGCACGAGGGGTTGGCGCAGTCGGTGATCCAATTGGGGTCGGGTCCCGGGGCGACTTCCTGCGATTACGGTAGCACGAAATCACGAAATATTATATTTACCTGAATTGTATCGTCGGTCGTTTCCACGTCGATTTCCTCTTCATCCTCCTCGATTACCGACTCTCTGAACGATTATCTCTGCTACGGTAGAAAGGTTCTGTACAGAGCATTGCATAAGGGAAATGATCAAGATTAAGCTTACGTCCGCTGCAAAACTCTAATATGTATTCCGTTCGAATCATATAAATACGATCAGAACGGGCAGCTTAACTTCTCCAAATGAAACATACGCCATCGCATCTTTGTCCGATTCTTCGAGTCGCTTTTGCAGCTTGCTACAGATCACATCAAGCTTGGACCGTAGGGCAGGCATACTGTGGGTACCGTAACCAGCGAAACTAGAATGTAGTTTGCCGGAAGTTACAGTAACAGAAAAAGAGTCTGAAGTTGGTTTATGTAAGATGCAGATATTGAAATAGGTAATACAACAAAGTAAAGATGAATGAGAGAGCGTACAGAGAGTTTGGAGATGAAGAAAAGAATGGATGGGAAGAGTGGGGGATATGGGAAGGGAAGGGAAGGGAAGGGAAGGGGAGGGGGGATATTCCCTAGTTTGGGCCACCGTTGCCGGGACTTCGGCTAACAATGCCTAGATACGGAATGAAGAGGCAGGAGGAGGAGGAAGAATATATCGTTATCGAGAAGGGAAAGGGGGGAAACTCACTGGGGCTTATTGCGAAGAGGGGTTGGGCTAGGGAAAACGAAAATATATGACATAATGTGAACGTCTCTGTGTATGATATTAGGCGACGTCACAGGGTTAAGACAACAGTACACATATTAAACAAACGAGATGCCGACAAGTACCTCTGATATCAGGAACTCTTCAATTTTTGCTTGTTCGCTCAACATTTGAACATTTTTATATCTTATCATTCTGGTTTCTGGTTTATCACCTTTATCAGGACTAGCATTGGCTGAGGTTCCAAAGGAGTGGTTGCTTGATATAGATGGGAGAGGTCAGAGACTTCGAATCTTCTTCAAAACAACTCACTCAGTCCGAGGTGCCGAGAGATCTTGAGTAGTCCTCTTGATCCTCGTTTGGCGCATACTTCCCCCGAGCGCCAATTCGTTATGGAGAAGGATCAATTCTTCTGTCCGTGATTGAACATGCGGGGGGGCTCTTGATTGAGAGACGACTGGGAGACCCGACCACTCGCGACGGGGACAGAGAGAATCACTTCAACATGAATATCTTATCATGTTGAAGTGAAACAATTATTCATGTTTCGCGAGTAAATAAGATGGTGTGCTCCCTGACTTGTGAGGACAGTAATCAGCAATGAATCCTTTATCACAATCATCCGAACCAGTAAGGCGAATGGTCTGCATAGCCCCACACTCCGTTGTAGTAGGGACCTGCAACGATATCTGTATCTCCCACTGGGCGGGAATTCAAAAGCGAAAATATTGCCATCTGCAGGCTACTTTTTCAAAAACTATGAGACTTTGTCGTAAAAATACGCTGTCATTCAAAGCGAACGGGGTCCCGGCACGAGCGTCCGCGAGAGCGCTAGATTTAAAGGGCCCCTCTGAGCACATTGCTATCCTTCAAGAGCATATTTTTAACAGTCCATCATTTTTGTCCTTATCAGAAAGGATATGTCTCCATTCTTTGAATAATCGATGCCTACGAATCAGACCGCTCGCGCGCTACAGTATTTGCAAAATAACATTCGTATTCGCGCGGTCCCTGAAGAGCAATGTAACTTTGCATACAACTTCTCGCCTCATTTAAACAGCGGGGAATGGTGGGAAAAAGATGCAAATATAGGATTGTAGGTTTTCGACATTGCTCTTTCAGATGAAAGAAAGAAATCAAGGGGTCAAAAAGTGCTCAGAGGGCCCTTTAAATTTCCTTCACAACTTACCGTATCGCTCCTGCTGCAGGGTTTCGAAGGTGTTCTGGGGCGGGAAACCGTATTTGTTCTTGTGGAAGGAGATCTCGTGGTAGTAGTTACGGTAGGAGGCATGCGAGTAGAGTGGAGGCAGTCCCGAGTTGTAGAACTTGTCCCTGAGAATCATCTCTTCCAAGACAATTTCAGCATTTTGGCCTGATGACCTGGCGCTCGAAACACTATAATTATCATTTGGAAGCCGAAAGTACCGATCCCATTATGAGACCTGTGGCAAAAGAGCAGATAAAGAATGGATCCTAGACGAAAGAGTAAAGCGTCAACAGAAATTCATGACGTAGATAGTTATGAAATACTTGTAGAATCCGAAGCTGTCCAGTCCAATGTTGGACGGTCCGATTCCGTGCAGACCGTACCCATAGTTGTTGGTGAAGTCATTCCGCTTCACCCTGCAATCACACAACGTTCTGCTCCATAGCATAGATTAGCATGCAAATTAAGAGAGCATGGAAAGTCGAGAGACGCAGATACAGTCGCAATTGGGAAAAGTTGGACTGACAGAACGCGTTACGTTCGAACGTAGTGTCGCCTATATAGCTATCATATATGTATGGTCGTTAACGGATATCGTGTTAACGAAAAAAAAACTTTTTATTTAAAATAATTGAATCCTAGAAGGACACCGCCTTGCCAGAGATCGTAATTACGTTACCTACCGTAATCTTGCACAATCTACCGTAGCAAACGGGCAAACCTCGTGAAGATTGCTGCGCGGGTCTCATGTGATAGCGATAATATCAACAACGAGAGCAGCACCGACCGCATTACAACTCGCGAAGGGCAACTACTGCCAAGAAAAGCCGCGCGAAACAGGCTCTTCCACCCCCGTCCGGTCACCTATCTGACCCGGTAAGTGCGCTACCGTACCGCGCGTCGCGGACGCGTTGCGGCTTCAGGTTTTTGCCGTAATTTCAATTTGAATTTCGGATTTCAAGCTGCGGGTGGATGTGGATAAAGCGGAAGGCGGCCGAACCGGCCAATGGCACTGCGCCTGAGGCGAAGAAAGCGAAGAAAGCCAGGCAAGTGGGTGAATTTCATGGTTTTTCGTTAATTGTTTTCATGATTTTGTAATATTCATATTAGTTGTTTACCTGACTTTTTCAGCCTCGCCCCTTCGATTTCACGGCCCATCCTCAGCGCAAGATTGCCCTTCGCTTTCTGTACTATGGATGGCTGTACGACGGGCTTGTGGTTCAGGCGAATACCGAGAATACGGTGGAGAAGGCATGCGTTTCCCTCTTTGCTGGACTATTTCAAGTTATTCTTATACTCTAAGTACACTTAAGTATATTCTTCGGCAGTCCTCTAAATGCATTCAAGAACCAAAAAGCGAAATTATTTGTTCGTTTAGTTTTTGTAACGAAATGCTGACAGCGTTAGGTACGGTATTTCATGTTTGGATGGGGGGGGGGGGGGGTTCAAGGGTACAACCGAGGTATGTTTCAGCTGCTGCTGGATGCGCTTATGAAGACGCGGCTGATCGAGTCTGCCGCGACGTGCGACCTGACGCGTTGCGGTCGCACGGACAAGGGCGTGTCGGCCTTCAAGCAGGTGGCTGCTCTCGTCGTCAGGTAATACTCATTCATTCATTCATTCATTCTTTATCTTTTTATCACACAGGGAAAGCAATATAGCATTAGCAAATTGTGCGTTAGATGAAATGTCCGTCGCGTCTCAGTCAGAGTATTCCTGACTCTTCCCTCCAATTATGTTGATGATTTGCTTGGTAGCTTCCCCTTACAGACGTTCGTTCATATAGACTTCATGCGCCCTTGGTATTATTTTTATTTTTTACCGCTAAAGCAAAATACTGGCAGGAGTGCAACGGTTGACGACACCTCCTACTGGTCAGATTCCACACCGCAGTCAGTTCGCGATTCCTACCGTAGTGGGGAGGAGCTACCGTACCTCAAGATGCTAAACGGCGTCCTGCCACCGAGCATTCGGGTTACCGCGTGAGTCTTACACGGAGCTTTTTCCCCCGTTTTATTCGTTTAGTTTTCCGCACACCTACAGTACTTTATCAAAAATGGTATAGTAACCTCCCCACCTACAGTACTCCCTTAAGCTGGGCCAAAGTCCCGCTGTCGTTCTCGGCGCGTCACGCATGCAACGCACGCATCTACAAGTACGCGTTGCCACGCGCCGCCTATGATGTGCAGGTTAGTGGGCGAGTGTGGTGGGACCATTAGAGGCTTCGATATTGAAGTTGGTACTGTGGGCAGTTTGATTTCCAGTGTACGGAAGCCTTTTCAACTTTTCTAGGTGCATTTTTCATGTTTTGTCTTCTATATTTTAGATAATCGCAAGTGTTAAATCTTGCATTTTCCAGAAGCTTCGCGCGGCCGCCTCGCAACTGGTGGGCAAGCACGACTTTCGCAACTTTTGCCAGGTATTCAAATTTATTGATTTTTATTGAGGAATCTATACACGGGCCTTGCATACTTTTGAAAGTTTTGTTACCAATCTTATTTGAAGTATGATAATGAAAATACCTAAATAGAATAATAATAATCATAATAATCATAATAATAATAACTGGTCTAAATGAGAGGTTGTAGATTGATCTGAACGAGGCGCGCGTTGAGCAGTCTTATGTACGAGAGGTGGTCGACGTGACTGTGGAGGAGGTGGTCAGGTGGGAATCTTAGAGTTTGCAACCTTTGACTGCGAATACATACTTATACTGGCATCGGTGGATCTGAATTGCTTGGTCTTTTTGATGTTCTCACCCGGCTCGATTTTCATTCTTCGATCCAGAGGCTCGTAGAAGGGCAGGGTTCGCTGTCCTACGCAAATTTGGCGGGTTTTGCTCTACATCTTTTTTTCATTACAGTAGGCTACAGGGTACTTGTAAAAGCTGAATGAGCAGTACACTATGTATGTAGGGACCCGTCTTCTTCTCGCTACGATCTCCTCGAGATTACGGTAGTCGGCACGGGGTTCCTGTGGCACATGATACGGTTTATCGTCGGCGTCCTGCACGAGATTGGACTGGGAAGGGAGGAGCCGGAGGTGGGGAGAGGTTATTTAGCATACCGTTCGGATAATTTGCTGGTTATATTTCGCCAATTATTTGTTACGTCAGTAAAAGGTATCCGAGTGGAATATTGTATTATTCAGTCTATGATTATGCTTTTTACTTGTATAATTAAGTTATCAAAGCTTTCACGAGTTAGGGAAGATTGTTTCACTGAACACTTCCTGCCTTTATCATGGGTCGAGATCATACATGGGCTACAGTTGTCCTCAAATTTCTGCAGGCACCTTCACGTAATTAGAGGTAATCAAAAGCAGCAATCCTATCAAGCCTTTTACTCTATGATTCTGGGATGCAGTCACCCATCCTAACGTCCAATCGGACAATCGCGCCCATGTATGCTCGAGATAACCTCGATCGAAGGACGCGCCTAACGTAGCTAGCAAAAGCAGCCCCAATGATCACTCTGGGGGAGGGAGTTGGTGTAAAGGGAAAGCGGTTGTGAGGGCAAATGAATGACGATATACGTGATGGCTATAGGGGAGCATATAATGGTTGCGGGACAGTTTTGGCAACAAAAAAAAAATGCAATAAAAATGCAGTACGCACTGCCCTGGCGCCTTATTTACGAATTCGCGGCTCGTCAGGATGGGTGACTTTCCACTAGAAAATCATAGTTTCTGGTATCATAATTGAATTCATAATCATAATTGTATGTCTAAGGATGGCTGCCGGTGATTTTCTCTAGCTATGCAGGGCAGCCTGCAAGCATGATGCTGTGATGACAATGCTATCTTGCGTATTTCCCGGATACTCACAATTCCCGGATTCTAGACAATTTCCGGCTATTCAGCTGGTCTCCCGACTGCTGGACGTCTCGCTGACCCCTCGCAGACCCGTGTACCAGATGGCCGTGGACACGCCCCTCTGCCTGTTTGACTGTCGCTTCGAGAGGGAGGGCATGGCGGTGCAGTGGCGGCTCCCGGATAGGACCGTGAGTTTTATTCGTCTTTTTTTTGTTTTATTTAAATATTTTTTTACTAATTTTATGAATTTCTTTAATACTCTTTTATGATGAAAACTGCTGTAGTGTAAAAGGAGAAGAAAATATTTTCATTGGAGTTGATAGATTTCCATTGGGGAAGCTTTATTTGCCTGCGGAAATGTAAAATGCAAAATGTTTAGGTTGCCGAGAAAAATCTGGCAGCTCTGCAGAAGGAGTGGGCGCAGACCGCGACTCGGTTAGTGTCGAAAGTTAATAGATTCTAAAATCAGAAAAAGCTTGTACTTTATCAAGTTTTTTTAAAAATTAAGTTTTGGCTACTTCTGTTATGTATTTTTATCATCATGCAGAGCATGGAACAGTTTGTATAGCAGACCGTAATGTTCCCAATCAGGGCACGAATGCTGCGCAATATGATTGACTCGATGGTGGACGAGTTGAGGGAGGGAGAGGGAGAAGACGGTGCAGGGAACGGGACTACGGTAGGGAGGAGTACGGTAGACGAGGACAGGGGACTGTTGGAGTACGTGCAGGTGGCTTCTCTTTTTTGTTACGTATTTTTTTGTAGAATTTGCCCCTTCTAAGTTGAGCGTGATGACTGTTAGAAGTTTGTATCAATATGATGGGCTGCGCTTCTGTAGCATAATATGTGCAAGATTTACCGTAACCTGGGGCTACCGTAACCCGATCACTACTCTTGATGTTCAGGACAAGCCGCAGCCTGCGACGCGCGACGCGTACGTTGCGTTCGCGTCGCGGCCCACTTGCGCCAGTCTTGAGGAGAAGGCGGCCAAGCTGCGCGAGAAGAAGCTCAATCGAGAGGAGGCGGAGACTAGGGTAGAGTCTAGTTGATCTTTGATCTTTGATCTTTGGAGTGTTGCTGTCTCTGTTTTGTTTGCTAAAATGTTGTTGCTATTCTGATTGGCTGTTATTTATTGTTAGCATTGTGATAAAAGTGCTCACGATTTACGAAGCTCATACCGTCCGAATACTGGTCTGCCGCCAGTACTGTACTTGTTCCTGGCCCTTGGTTATTGGTCTTTGAACTTTGTTCTTTGCAGCTCCGATATGTCCATCCGGCGTCTAGCCGCATTGGAATGCTCTCGAAAGCAGATCGATCCCGAGGGTATTTGTTTTATGTAATATTTATGTAATAGAACGCAAAAGCATCAAAAATATGCTTATGACATGCTTCGTTTGCTGGGTAATAATTCAATTTAGATGACGCCGACTTCCGGTTTATCGTTTGCTTCGCAGAGGAGAAATGGCTTCGTAAAAGGGATGAGGATTGGCCGGTTGGTAGGGGTTACAGTAGGCACAGTATATTACTGTAGAGGGTTGAGGGAGTACTCTAGGCTGCTTGTTGCTGTAGTACAGGGGAAATTTAAAAAAAAGAGATTGATTGCTTTACCAACATTGATCGTTAAATTTCATGTTGTATACTCCTTGGGGAGGTACCGTAACCCGCTTGCAGGCTACCGTACTGGATGAGAAGAATGCGGAGAAGCAGACTGCGTTGATCGACGAGGTCAGCATTGGCTTCTTTTCTTTTCTGTTTTTTTTTGCCGCTGAATTAGCCGTGGATAGCTTTGAATGGACGATTGCCCCGGAAGGTCGTATTCGGGGATGACATTCCCCGTATTACCTTAGTGTAGAGGCCTGACAAGACTGGCATTAAAATGTTGTTAACTGTTTAGGGGGAGTTTTGAGTCATTTCATTTGAAGTCATTTTAAATTTTTAAAAAAAAATTGCGGAGCGGACAAGCGTTTTCAGTACCTGACCGCGTGCGGATTCCGGGCAACCGGAGAGGGGGAGGGGGAGGAGAGTCGGAGGGCTGTCGTTGATAGGATACTCACCGCTGCCCTTGAAGAGAAGTACAAGCACAAGGTTTTCCTTTGTTGTTTGAACAGCTTTCTAGCTGCCTTCAACTCTTTTTTTTTGAAGAACGAGATGAACGCGTACGAAGATTACGTTGAAATGCTAACAAGTATTGGGTATAGGCTAACACGCGGCGGCCTACAGTATCCCGCATTGCAGACGGTAGCCCAGGGGCTGACCGCGTCCGCGTACGCGACGCGTCTCGCGGACAAGCGGACGCGCGAGCGTGAGGCGGCCAATCCACTCAACACCATCGATTGTGAGTGTTTGGCAGGCAGTTGAGGGAGGGGTCGTGTCCTACCGTAACCACCTACCCGTACTATGGGTGGTAGGCTCAAATATGTTTTTTCTTCATGGCTTCATCTCTTGTTCCTCATTATACAAAATATGACTGCAAAAAATTTGGGGTTTCCATGCTCGATTCAATAATAGTACTTTTTCATATTTCTAACTGAATGAGATCAATTTTCCCTTGCAGTCACGAGCCCTACCGTAGTCGAGGAGGTCCGTGCTCTGTGCAAGACACTGGGCATTACGGTACATCCCGATCCGGAGATTAGCCTACGGTCGGTATAGCGAATTGTTTAGATGCAAGCCTGCGTGAAAATACTTTAATGCTCTTACAAGTTTTATTTGTTCAATAGTTGTGTTCAATGGAGCGCAGTGACTAGAAGGGTTCCGATTGCTATGACAACGTTCATTTTGTATTTAAGCGCGGCCTGTGCCTACATTCAGGAAGAATTGGGAAAGCCGCAGCCGGGTTGGAACGAGGAAAAGACGCAGAAGGTAAGGACAAACCGTTCAGCCATTTTTTTAAAAATTGTAAACCAAAGCAAAGTACATTTGCAAACGCTCCAATCTGAGAATTTTATACCAGTTTTGACTGAATGAGATCAATTTTGCCGTGTTTTTGCTGTTCAGATCAAGCGCAAGAGTATCAAGAGATTTGAAGATTGCGCCCGTTTTTTCGTGATAGTGGTGGTGTAAACAGAATTTTTGTGGTACTCATCGGGCCGGCTTTTTATGATTTTGGGCATTAATTCCAGACAAAAGCGTAGTATAAATCAAAAACATGCGCAAATTTCCGAGAAAACGTAATTGAAAATCTGCTTGATGTACAGGGAATTCAAAAAATAAAGGCGCGAACAATTATTTAGACCCAATACAGTAAGATATCCGCAGAATGGTTTGCGGAAAATTACGTTTGGTCGAATGTTTAGCTTGACTTTCATTGCCGTAATCTTTTAAGTCTGCACAGGCTCTTCGTGGTGGGAGTTTTCAATGTCATTCTGTTTACACCACCTTTAAGGAAGAAAGAAAGCGTTGGCCCTTGCAGGAACTGCTCAACCTCAAGACGTCCTTCCCTCTGGGTATCGTCAAGAACGACGATCCAGCCGCGAACATCGCCGGTGAGCCTTGCTCGTCCGGGAATTAGCAAAGAGAAGAAGGAAGGGTTATGATGATTTCATAGATGAACAATCTGCAAATGCGTGCTTGAACCTTGGGCTTGGCCCAGTTGAGTAGAGAAATCCGTAGTGTGCCGTTTTTTTTCAGATGTAGTTTTCATTTTTGCGTGTCAGTGGAAATCGTGGCCGTCCATAATAACTCCGTCTGCAGCCCGAATCGTGCGCATTCTCGCTCTGGAGCAGTTGAGGGGAACGCAGAGGACGGTCAACGAGACTCTGCTGCACTGCCAGAACGTGATTGCGGCGCTGCAGAAGGGCAAGAAGTAGGATTACGGTAGTCGATCGCGAACTGAACTCGTAGACGGTTATGAACAGATGAAGGTGGCTGCGGGGGTTATAGTTATATGTTGACGTATGCCAAGTTGATTATGGGTCATTGAAATATGCTTACCAGATTGTATGGGTTAGATTTTTATTAAATTATGTATGTTGCGTTTGTGAATACACTAACTCTAAATTCTACGTTGATTGTTAACTTTGTTATGGTTAATGCGCATGCAGATGCAAAGTAAAGTATTACCGGGTATACTCAGTTTCGCTTTCTAAAATTGGACGTTCGAATCGTCGGGCCGTATCTGTTGTTGAAATGTTTTTACTAGAACACCCTATTTTTCTCGTGACCCCTCAAGCTGTTCTTTCTGGCTCTTTTCATAATATGTGTTCATGTTCCGTATGTGCTTACAGAAGCGTGAAACCTACAAAGAGTAAGAAAGGGAGCTAGCCAGCAAAAGTGTGTCTGTACCGTAATCGCTTTCGGTAAATGTCGACTCCGGAGACGCGCGACCGGCCGAACATTCTGATTACCGGTTCGCCCGGAACCGGGAAGTCGACGCTGGCCGCGGCGGTGGCCGAGAGGCTGGGCTTTGAGCACATTGAGGTTGGGCTGGAAGCTTATTTGCCTTTATCTTTACCTCGAATTCGTGTATAGCGTATTGCGCATTTACTCGTAGAAAGTGAAATATACTTTATGAAGAAAAATGTTTAGGAATTGTCTTCAACTACCGGGAAACCATTTATCTGACGTAGGTAAACTATTAATGAAATTGCGTTTTGCTGCAGTGTTCGAGGGAGATTCGGGAGCACAATCTGTACTCGGAATTCGACGAACGACTCCAGACGCACGTGTTCGACGAGGACAGGTTGTTGGACCATCTGGAGGAGCGAATGGACAGTGACGTGTACGGTTGTCGGCTCTTGGTTTTGTTTTGTTTGGAATGGAAGATGGGATCAGGGGCGCTATTTACATCAACTGTGGGAGACGTATGCCCGAAAATAATTGGATGTCAAACAATGCTGTTTTCAGTGGTGGGTACGTTGTCGAATTCCACGGCTGTGAATTCTTCCCGAAACGATGGTAAGAGGCTCCTCCTCCGATCTTTTTTTGTTTATTTCGGAGTTTTGTAAAAAAAGCAGTGTGATTTTGCTCTGGCGTATTGATAAAAAAGGTGATGGATAGCGAAATTCTAGGTTCGACCTCGTCTTCGTGCTGCGCTGTGATAACACGCTGCTGTACGACCGACTGGCGGGTCGTGGATACTCACAGGAAAAGATACGGGTACGGTATTGAGGAGGAGGATTACGGTAGGATGTGCTTACTCTGCATCCTAATGCAAAAGCACTAAAATACGGCTCGTGGTATTTAGTTTTTTCTTTGATTCATTCATTTATCTTTTTCATCTCGACAAAGCATTGATGTGAAACAAGAATAGCAATAATAGGCGATGAAATGTCTGTCACGGAGCGAATAATCTTTTCTGATGATAAAAAATAAGGGGAAATCTACCGTGGTCCATAGCGACACGGGCATTTCACCAGTGCTTATTTATTATCCACGTAGTTATTTCGCTTATTGATTCTGAGGTGAAAATGAATGAATACCGTAGTCCATGGAGGGTCGTTGTAGGAGAACGTAGAGTGCGAGATCTTCGGGACGATCATTGAAGAGGCGAGGGAGGCTTACGACGAGGAGGTTGGCTTCTCTCATTGTCAGCCAAAGTAAATACATACTCATATTTGAAACTCATTTTTCGCGGTGGGGGTAATTTACCAGTAGCGGTAGGGTAGCCATGTAAATCGTGAATTTAGAAATGCGGTGGGGTGATCTTTCACTACGGTATGGGTCATTATATAGTAACAGATGATTTGTGGCGGGAGGGGACACACGCCGAAAAATGCATTCTAATACATTATTTCCCGCCTGAGCCTTTCTAAAATGTGTTAATGTCTGTCCCATTGTCGAACTTGATTAAAGGGACAGACATGCACACTGTCAGCTGACTGACTCTGTTTACACTCGTTTTACGATGAGATGAGGCGCTTCTTTTGTCGAATTGCTTGCAGGGTTACGGTAGCTGTCGTTGCAGGACGTGCACGAGCTCAAATCGGAGACGGTCGACGACATGAACCAGAACGTTGAGCAGATTGTCGAGTTGGTCTCGCAGCGCACCCGCTGAGGGTACGGTAGTCTGTGTTTGGAAGTGGTGGGGTGTGAGGGAAGTAAGTTTTGCTGTTGAACATCTTTTTTTACAATATTTCCGGTTGTGAGAAGTGGAATTACCTCAAAGTATTGATTACCACTTTCGCACAACCTTCTTATTATACTTTGTCGTACCGCTAGGAGGCTATTCAAATCCTGTTATTGGTTGTTATTTCTCGTTGTTATTGCCGTTGTTGACTCTGCTTGTTGATGTCGTTATAAAGCTTTTTCGCGAACGAAGGTATAATGATTTTCTGAGTAAGAGGTCTGCCACCAGCAATCGTACCGTAATGTCCTTAAGCCTGTTCAGTTTGCGATATTTTCGCCAATTTGCGATAGTTACAGTACCCAGTCGTAGCGGCGATGTGCCAGATGTGGACGCGTATACGGTACGGGGTACGGTGGAATCCGACGGAGCGGCTGGCTCTCGCCACGAGAGCGATTAGCCTGCAGAAGGTACTGTAGTATTCATTGCGGTGGGTTAAGCCGTGTACTTGTTTGACCATTTTCATGATTTTGTTTCACTACAGAACAGTCAGTATGAAAACGAAGCGATTTGCCGATCCTAGTAGTATCTATCCTGTAGAGTACGGAATCGTAGATTAAATACCAGCATAGTAGTAAGTAATCGTAAGTATTCCTGACCATTAGTTTGAACGTAAAAATGAAAAAAGCGTCAAATGATAATAATAATAATAATAATAATAATAATAATAATAATAATAATAATAATAATAATAATAATACCGTAATCACTTGAAGGTGAAGACGATCGATATTTCGCTCGATCCCCTACGGCCGGGTAACGACAGCTTAAGGTACGGGGGATGGTTTCAACTTGCGATTCAATACCGTAATCCGTAATGGGCGTGAAACATTTGTTTCAAGTTTCACGAAAATTTTGAAAGAAGAAAAAGCACGTTTTGCCGCTGAAGAGCCTTATATCAAGATATAAGAGATTAAGTGCTTTAATATATATGTTATTTTTTTTACTTATTATTTCCAGGACCTTCTGGCATGCAGTCATGTCCCCCAGAGTGCGCCTCACCAACCCTGCGGTCAAGGTTCGCTTTTATTGATCTTTGATCCCTGGTTGATTTTGATCTTTGGTCTCTAACTGATCTTTGATCTCTCCTCTTACAGGTCCGCACGGAAGTGGCCAACGATCGCCGAGCGCCGTCATTCACGGCCGTTCTCGATTCCGGGAAAAAGCTACGCTTCGAGACGGACAGAATGCCGGCTGCGGACCTGATTATGGTACGGTACATTTGGGCTGTTCGAGTGGTACCGTTATTTTACAGAACTGTGGAGTCGGGTCTTCTTATATGGCAATTTTTTCCATACGGTTTGTCACAGACAGAAATTTACGAATTTATGTGCCGACTCCACAGTAATTCAAGAACTATGAAAAATAGGGAAAATGAGAAAAAAGCCCCGCAACAATCGCATTCCATAGATAGTTCACAGCAGTTACAGCAGCACAGCATGTCAAAGGGAGAGTGAACCTTCATTAGCATGTGCCGCGTTTCAGAGGGAGAGAAGGGAGGCATGAAGAGAAGAATGAGAGGGAAAGGGAGGAAAAATGAAAGGAATTCGCCCACTTTTAGAAGTTTTTATTCATTTTAAAATCACCGGTGAGGAAAATGGAACAAAGCTCTGCGCTATCTTGTAGATTAGCTCACGGTCTATCTAATGGATATGAAATTGAGCTCGCAGGATTTATAATCACGGAGCCTATTGGCCTTTTAACCTTTTACTTCGTTTTTCGTCTCAAAACGTTTTCTAATGAAAATTAAACATAAATAAAGAAAAAAAGGTTCACTCTCCCTTTGACATGCTCTGCAGCAGTGCATTTAGAAAAGTAAATTTTAGAAAAAATTTAGAAAAGTAAATTAAATTTAGAAAAGTAAATTAAAAACTAATAAGTAAATTTTGAGCAGTATCTCGTTTACTGATAGGTCGTTTGATATAACCAAATACAACATTCGGGGCCCCAAGAGGACAGGAACTTGGAAAAAACTTGTCATTAGATCCGAAAAACTCAAATTTTTGATACTGGAGCATAACTGCTGTGTAGTTGGAAATTTCTTTTTTTTTGGAAATTTTTTCAGTGATGGAAATTTTAAAGTCGTTCGTCCCGAACGACTCGAATGATTAATTTTTAATTTTTCGTCTTTCGCACTGTCTAATATCCGGCTGCAGACCTTCAACCGGATGCTCGGAAACCCGGAACTGGGCAAGGCGGGCACGAGACCTCGCGTTCAGTTGTAGGAGGCTCTGACTTGCCAGAGAATATACCGTAACGACGAAGGGTTCGGTTGGTGGTATATGTCTCATCTTACAATTAGCTAGACGTGAATATAGGTCATCTAAGTAAACTGAGCGTGAATCGCATACATCAAGAGAACTCGATCATGTCTATCGTGACTCCTCTTGTAAAGGTTTAAAGGTTTCGCGTTCGTGTTTTTCCTCGTGATTTTCGATCCTCGCTTCCTGATCACCTTTTCGAAAAGCTGTACAGACGATTATGTTGTTGTCTAGAAATTAATGTAGGTATTGTTGTTGAGTTATCGCTTTATTTTCTTCGAAGTCTGATAAATGTGAAAATGGAGTTTCAAATGATATAGCAAAATTCTATAAGCCATTACATTATGTATTAGAACAGTAACATAAATAGAGATAAATTAGTCGAGTTAACACAACTTTGAAGGGGTTGAGATGTGTTGGCTTTTCCACAGGAAGGACTGAAAAAAATGATACAAAAGTTCAACATAAAACCACAGCGACTGTTATACAAATTAAACTTATGTTTCGTCTTCTGATTGCTCGTCTGTCGTCTAAGGAAGACGGGGGGTTTGCGCGGAGGAGGGGGTGGTACGCCAGTTGGCGGATCGAATGCGGGCCCCGAAGGCTAGAACAGTACGCCATCTCGATCGAGTAGACTGCTCAAAGGGCATTTGTCATTTATCGGATACCCGTAAAACGTGCGCTCATGAAGGAGATATTGTTGAGAAAAACGTTCCATCAGTCTTCGCATTCCTACTTACGACAAGAAACAGAAGCGGTATGAAGTCCAGAAAAAGCCGGAATGAGGGAAATTTTTCGTCAATAATAAAAAGGATCAATCGGGACAGGTCTAGATGATGAACACATACACACACGCGCCTTCTTCATTGACTGTCATGCAATACGTAATATCGTTGACGAAAACGTTCCGTCGGTCGTCTCATTCCTATTTCCGACGAGAGAGCGAAGTGGCATGAAGAGAGTGCAGACAAAGTAAGAATGACGTTTTCCGACGGACCGTCTTGGCTAATAGTCTCGTAGGTGAATGGCATCCTATCTATTCAAAGCTTGAGCTCTTGAGTATAGGGACAGACCTTGTTCGTTCTCATTGGACCTCCTGTACTGTCCGTGGTCTCAGTCCGCTCAACGCGCAGCTTGAGAATGCGTTGCACACGAACGGGCAGCATTTCGCGATATCTGCACATCTTCGTAGTTTGCAAGTTTTGGCTTTGACCGAAATATAGCATTTTCTACTATTTTTCCCATGACCAGTGTTTTTCCGGTCTAGTGGCGAGAAGAGCTGCGTGGAGCATACATCTCGCGCAGCTTTCGTTTTCACAGAAGGGGATTACCGTTCTACGTGGTACGGCGCGCAGATCAAAAGTGCTCCTAACCTATCTGTGCAGACTTATGATCACAGGAAAATAAAGAGGCTTTTAATCGGCTTATGACAGAACACGGAAAAGCGTCGCAGAATCTGATTATCGAGGCGGAAGTACTTCCTACGGCGCCCTTGAGGCAGATTTTTTATGAAGCATAAATTATGGAAATTAAGGAGATAGTAATGAAAGCTCCTTAAGGGAAATTTATTCATTAAACTAGTAATGAGTAATTCAATGCTATCTGACCGTTAAGTCAATCCCCAGTATCTTGTAGGGCTGGCAGACCGGACCGTTAACCATGGGTAGGTTTCACCGTGTATGCAAGAGTGAACTAACAGCCAAAAAAAGAACCAGTTTTCCAACCCTAATACACAGTATCTTGACGTACCCTGCGACGAAGAGAATGACGAGGAAGGGGTCGATGGCCGGGAAGAGGGCGGTCGAGGCGATGAACAGATTGCCCCAGGCACCGAAGTGGAGGGTGGTGAGGGGGAGGAGGAAGATGAGCGAGAGTGGCAGGTACGAGACGAAGCATGGAACTACCGTCTGACGGTGGGGAGGACGGTTGCTATTTTTTGTTACGGTAACAAACCTTTTGCTTTTTCCTGGGAACAAAAGTGCTCCTCGCATAACCAACTTATCTATTGTGCGTATGACGCTGCACTATCAAATCAATGTTGTCTTGAATTTATTACCTGTATGAGCAAGGCTCGCAGGAGACTTTGCTGCAAGCGACGTGTCCGAGGCTGCACTTTGATGCTGCAAGGCAACCGGGTGATTATAATAATAGTACTATATTTATTGTACAGGTGGGCAAATATAAAGGTATATGGGGACAGAATATCAGTAGTCAGATGGTTGTCAGGCGATAGAGACTTAGGCGCACCAACAATTTCCACAACGCCGTCCTCCACATGCGAGTTCAGAAGCGAAAGAATGTGGATTTCGAGAGCGACAATGACGAATGCCTCCAACCTGGGATCGTTGAGGATGCGGGTGAGTCTCGTGATGCAGTAAATGATGACGCAGGCTGTTCCGAGCAGCAGGGTTGTTATGCCCAGAATGCAGGCTACCGTAACCGCGTTCCAGCTTCGCCTCCCCTCCACCTCTTGCTGAATGAGAGCTCGCTTACTGTCTCGCTTAAGCCTATGTATAGTAGAGAAAAAGGGAAGATATAATCGTTCCGGTTGTAGCGCTGATTCCGGTGCCTTTCAAAGCGATCTGATCAAAGCTTTCTCATGATACTTCTAGTGTGTATCATGAGAAAGTTAAAATGTTACTGATCTCAAAAACATATCAATGTTCGTGATATCTTTTCTTGGAATAAAATGGCATCGTTTCAAAGTGTGAAAAATTCGCTAAACATCGTAGCGGCGGAATCACGAATTATACGTTCCGCATTTCGAAACTATATATAAGTCCATCTCATAGACCATATTTTAAACATTGTAGAGTCGTAGAATTCTGAATGTGCTATCTTGAATAGTATGCTTCACGCTGATCATATAAACTAAACTTAATATTGCCTGTCCTTTCCGTTTTAGATAGATAGATATTTATGCATTTACGTAGAAACGCGGGATAAAAAGAAAAGAAAGAGTTTTGTCTACACTTCCTGTCTCATTGTAAGTTCATGCAAATACCCAGTATACGATGGCAAAGTATCCGGGCGGATGGCGCGCATCTGTCAGGTCGATACCGTACGCCTCTCGGATGGCTGGGCCGAAGCGCCGGGATTTGGCATCGGTGGGAGAGAAGGCGACGGATACGAGAAGGCAGAAAGCAGACGCGTACGTGATCAGGCCTGCAGTGCACAACACGGTGCTCTTATTGACGTTTTTTTATGTTTCACCGCTCTGTTAATAACAGGACTGTAGAGCATTATATAATACACCGATGGTAAAAGTGAAAAATAAAATTATCGCGCATTTATCCTGGGTGTCTTGGAGCGTTTTTGCGTTCAAAGTGTACAAGGAATTGCATATTTTAGCCCCTAAGGAAAAACTTTGCAAAGATAGTACCGATCAGTGCAGCCGTGAGCCAGATGATCGGCGGACGGTAGCGCACCGAGTGTAGCCAGCACCGGAAATTGGAAGTTGAGCCGGGATTAAGGCAGGTCAATTCCCGGCTGCGGAAAAAAAGGGAAAAGACCGGTACTGTTTGAGCAGTATGTAGCGGTAGATGTAGTGGTAGGACAGCAGGATGAAGGACTCGTAGAAGCACCAGACCCACGTGTACAGCAGAAGGATACCTGAAAGAGGGCTATTATTGACGAATGAGCTACACAGATAGGTATATCAAAAACCCATTCTTATCGTTCAGTGTTCATGGTCTGTAGGGTTATCCTCTTATAGAGGCAGCAAATATAACCGAGAAAAGTGGAGCCAGTCCGGAGAACCGTAGTTCCTACCGTATTTCGGAGATAGGTATGCCGTCCGCAGACCGATAAAGACGTAGCCGAAATCCGTGAGGTGGACCGCCTGTAACCTTCAGCTTTTCGCAAATATCATATCACACAGCTTGGCTATCTTTGCACATTTCTTCTATCCGCATGTATGCATAATCGGTAAAGCGAGACGCAAACTCAACTGACGGGTACGGTAGTGATGTGGGACAGGGCGTTGAGCATGTTGGCGACGGCGAAGGTGAGAAGCAGCCACTTGTAGTTACCGATGTGCGCGTTCTTGCGGCGAATGATGAGGACAATCAGTCCGAGGTTGGAGAGGAGAGCCGCCGAACATGCGAGCGTCGTGACCACCTGGAGGAAAGGAGGGACGTCTCGTCAAACTTGAGTCTGCGTGCATCTATAGCACTTTGACGCGTGTCCAACAATGTATTGCTAGATTGCTTTCTAGCATTACATTGGTTCTTATTTACGTAGCCAGAGTACTGAGGTATCAAAATGTAGCCTAACAAAGTCTCATCGATGCAGGGTAATTAACAATAAGTAATTGGAATGATTAAAAAAGGTACCAAAAATGTACCAAAACGGACCTCATGCATCAAGCGAGGTACGTGCTAGCGATGGCCGGTCACCGTGAGGCCGTCGTTTATTTCGAGTTGGAGAAGGAGCCCGGACTCCGCTATTCTGATGATCTCTCAAATGTCCTACAACGATGCGGTAGGAGGAGTCTGGAAGTACACGAGTATAGTGCACTATGATTAGCTCATGCTTCATCCCCATTCAGATCCGCAACCTTATTACTATCATTAGTAGTGCCCGGCATGGCTTAGCTGCTTTCGTCCTTTATTCATCAAGACTGGGCAACAGTGGCGGGTAATTATGACGCAGCAATGGTTGTAAGATTCGTCTTGAAGGAAGTAAATACGAGCTCGTGCCTGGGAGATATCTGCTCTTATAATATTTGCATACGAAGGGTATATGTGACCACTGACCTGCTAGAGAGCCGGCAAATCACCAAATTAAGCTGTTCATAGTAGTTCACACCGCAATCCATCTTAAAAAGTACAAACTAAGCAGATTGGTGATTGATTAGCTTTGAGCTTTGAAAACATTATATTTGAGAAACCATTCAAGAATAACGAAAAACTCTTTATACTACAATCGCCGTAGTCGTTGGGGGGAGTAAAGCTGCAGGTAAACCTCCAGGTAGACCTGCAGGTTTTCCTGCAGGTAAACATGGAGGTATACCTGCAAGCGTATTTTTGAAAAGTCGATTTTGAATTATTCCACAACTTTTTCAGCATAATTTCGTGTTAATATAAACTTCAAAGATGCAATGATTTGATCAAGATGCATAAAAAGGTCGGGATGTCCTCTTCGAAATGGACATTTTCTTTTTATCCTTCATATCTCGCAGATCTCTTCAATATACCTGCAGGTAAATCTTTAGCTGCAGGTATACCCCAAACTACGGTGGCTGTGCTTGAGAAGTCACTATGGTCACGACTTGTCTGTTCTACCTATAATAGTATATTCGAGATGGAAGATGAAGTCCGCAGGGAAATTAATTATCGCTCAGTTTTTGACGTAGGTACCTGCAAAATAGATATGGATCGTGTGAGCTTGATAAACAAAAGAAATGGGCATGATCTAAGAAATATAGCTATGCATATATTGCAAAACAAAGCTGTCCAAAAGTAAGCAAAACGATTGTGAACTTTTTATTAGGGTGTACCATAATTTTCACTAAACTTCATTTTTCTCAGTTACCTCGAGCAAACTTCTTCTTATAAATTACCTTTGTGGTACATCATGTAGGTAGCTGCCACTGCTAAATATTAGTTCAATAGGTAGTGAATTGCCTTTGGCAAAAAGCGAGATACATGCGTTAATAGAGCAAAATCAGAGAGACCTTCTTTATTTTTTGTGGTGCCATGCGATAGGATATTGATCCCCGCTCTTCATGAGCTTATTAATTATGAAAATGAGCTATTGTGGAGCAAAAAAATCTGACATGTTTCAAAGTTACATTTTTCAAGATGCATAAAAATTCATAAATTTGCATATTTGCCGTGGGGAATTTTTATATATTATTTTTTAAAACTATTGTTAGAAGAACCGATTTGAACCCAAGTTTGTATATTCGTAGGGTTAGTTTCTACCAAATAGATTATGTATAGAATCAGTTTCATACATGTGCAAAATTCACAGGAATTCAAGTGAGAAGTTCATTTAAGCGAGTTTTTCTGGGTTTACATATATTTCACCTATTGTTAAGAAAGATAGTTTCTCACTGAAAGAGAAATAGAACACTTACGAGGTCTATTACATAATTTAGGAAATTAAAATTATTTACTTGGAATTTAGGAATGAAAAAGTTATTTTTATTGATTTGCATATAGCGCGCACTATGATGAGAGCGCCGCAAGACCGAAGAAAGTTGGACTGTATTGTCCCTTCAGTTAGCGCTACGTGGTAACTAAGCTAGAAGTATTGAGCATGGGACACGGTTGTACTATGGTATAAATGAGAAATGTTATCCTCCTCTTATTCGCAGACGCTGGTCAAAGTGTAGTGAAAATTATGGTGCACCCTAATATATTGAGACTCGGGCTGATCTATATATTTTGACTTCAATTTGTTACTATTCCAATGTTCTAGGGATGGGAGAATGGGATGGAAAAGAGCAAACCTAGTGTACAAGTAAAAATAATTCTTACAAGGAGTGGTTGTAACCACGCGGAGAAATTTCGATATGAGAAACACCATTCCTGATGCAGTTTTACGTGCTGATTCCGAATATCAAGTTTAAAATTTGCAGTCCAAGAGTATTTTCGAAATAATTGAGATTACACCGTGACTCGCTTATGTCCATTTTACAGCTAAATATGAGTAATAATACAGGTTTTCCACCCGCACTATTCAGCAGCCCACGATCCCTCCCACAGCATTCTACCCGGTGAAGAATGTGTCTAATAGCGAATTGACAGCTGGTTTTGAATTTACTCAGCGGCTGAACAAAAGTGCATCAAATTTTCAGAGCGTTTTGAACTCATAGTCAAAAGCTTAAGTATTTAAATTCATAATTTTCCATTCACCGGTTCGCCCACATGATCGGATCCTATGGGCGGAAACCGCTATTCGCTAATCGAACGCTAGGAATGCTGTGCTCCCCATAAGATGCGCCCACAGGCCAGACATACGTGGGGGACTACTTTATATGAGTATGGCAGACAGGGGAAACGTACAAGATGTGATAGGGTCTTAGGGACTTACATACGAGTTACTGAGATGATGAGTGAGAGGTAAGGGGAGATGGGTTACGGAGTCCAGGGACGAAGAAGGAATGGGTCAGGGAACTGGGGAACTGGGGAAAGGGGTGCAGGACTAGAGCCTCGGACGCGTCCAAGGGTTTCCTCCTGATGAATCGAAGCTCCCGCTTATATATCGGCGGCTACGTGCCTGAACTAGAGATCAGTCGGCTATCACTGTCTGGATCGGCGTGGGGAGTTGAGGCAAGCAGTGAGAGAGTACGGGATTGAGGAGAGCAGGATGTGGCCTTCGGCCTTGTGATTCAAAGAGACCAAAGTATAGAGGGTTGAGTAAGCCTCTCCGGTCGTTTCCGCAGAAGTGTAGTGGAGTCCCCTGCATATATCGAAAAGTGTGTGGAAGTGTATGGAGGGAGCACAGTGTTCTGCCAACTGTGAAAATGTTAAGCGAACGGGATGCCGAAAAATTACCCTGATTTCGGAAGGAACTCTCATACGGAAAACACCGTATCCTAAGCATTTTGACTCGTTCGCTTAACATTTCGAACACTGTGGGAGACGTGCAGCAGGTTTTCAGCACGTCTCTTTTAGAATGGAGACGTGCTGAATACCTGCTGCACGTCTCCCACCATACACTTCCACACACTTTTTGATATATGCAGGGGACTCCACTACACTTCTGCGGAAACGACCGGAGCTTATGCAATACTGGGATCAGATAAGCCCGAGGCACAACGAAGCTTGTGACCGGGATACAGACAGGAGGGGATCAAACGACAAGAAGCTAAAAGACTAGGGGGGAAGGAGAAGGAGTAGAATGTGGAGTTAGGGACCAGTTATGAGATATGGAAAACCCCTGCCATTACATCTCCCTTATTACCCTTGAGTCCGCCCCGGACTAACATTAATTTTAGGCTCATCACTGGTCGAAAAAAACCTGTTCCATATGTATTATGGTATTGAATGGGAATGAAGAAGATGGTAGGTGAGCGGGCGTTGATGGGTCCTGAAGGGAGGAACGTTTTGTTTTCTTTTTTTTGAGAGGCAAAGAGATTGGGAATTTTCTCGAGCTCAGGGCGAAGTAATTGCTCTCTCTACCAAAACTCAGAACCTATACTCGTCGACTTGTCTAGTCCTTGAGCGGTTGTGCGTGCGAAAGTTTCTGCTCCTTGTGTACTACTACCTGCGAATTGGTTGTATTCGTGCAGAGAACTCGAACAGAGTTCGACCTTGTAATGCATGGAGAGACAAACATCCCGATTTCCAGCATGCTGGGTGACTGATGGGAGATCATCAAGGGGGTCTCCTAAGGATTTGGACTGTTTATATAGTGGAGTAAACCGGTCCGTCCGTTACTTTGATTCCAAAATGAGTCTAATTCTCTCGCCTTTGCACACTCTCTCGCCTTATATTCGGAATGATTTTCCGACGGATCTTTTTAATCCACTATATATTTTAAACTTCAAATTCGGAATTAGCATGGAAAACTACACTGGATGTAATATTTCTCATATTCAAATTTCTCCGCAAGGTTAAAATCTCTCCTTGTTAGAACAATATATTGCAAAATTCAGGAATAAAATAGAAATTCTAAAATATCTGTGATTAGTGTGTTGATGCTAATGTGCATTTACTGTACTGAATTTACTAAATTACTGAGTTTACTAAATCTTCCGAACACGAAAATCACTACTACTTAAAAAAACCCTTCCTTTGGACTCTGCAAAGGTCCGTGGACCACCAATCCACTAATAGTCCTGAAAAAGGTGTAAAACTGAAACTGAGCATAGATTGCAGAGTGCGCCATTCATTGCCGATCAAGTTACAACAAATACTCTGCAGTGGGATAGACATCATGGATAATGTAAGCTTTTTGTGACTACATAATTCCATTCAACCACTGCAATTGAACTCTGCTATCTCGTTTTTTTCGTGAACAACTTTTCAAGATGATTTATCAAAACCCATGATTATTTCTTTACATTTCAGGACCTTAGTGGTACATAATGGGGTTTTCGATTATATTATTGAAGGAAAATGAACGTTGAGAGAGCTGCACAGTTATTTCCACTAGACACCATAAATCTTCAGCCGGAGCCGGCCATTTGCCTAAGCTGGCATTTTGTAAGATAGTTTCACTGTATTTAGCGGAGTTACATGTCGCCTAGGTCCCTGACCTTTGCTGTGTTTCGCTCCGTCCTCGTCCATGTATCCTCTACTCTAGCCTTGTCTCCCTGTGTCGGATGAGGATGTCTTTCCTTCTCTCCTTCCCTTCTCCACTCTCCCGCTTACCTCTACACACTCCTTATGGTCAGTCTGTCGTTCTCCTTCTCTCTCTTCTCTATCTTCTCAGCTCAGAATAGTCTACAAGTGCAAACCCTGAAGGGAAGAAGAAGGGGGGAGGGGGGAGAGGAAGAAAGGGAGTATTGCAAGTCAACGGGAACAGTGAAGACACAACACGTCCTGTTGATGACGAAATTGCAACGACACTTGCCTCTGTCGATTAGCTGGAATAGTAAATATGTGTTCTACTCAATATAATAATACGAAATAGGTCGATATGTTCAAGTTATATCATGTAATATTCTGAAGAAGAAGGTGAGCTGCTCTTTGAACTATCGGTGGTACAAGCAAAACAATTTACTATGGCAAAGTCATCTTTTCCATATTCTCTGTGCTCTGCGATTATATCACAAGGGAAGGACCAAAAGAGTCGTAACGCGTAACTTATGAGCGGATCGCAGACGGTTTGCGCACAGCAACGCAGGCTGAATTTGAGCGAATACCGGAAAAAGCTTAGTTTGGTCAGGCTGAAAAAGGTACAATTTGAGCCTCGTGACAATGCAACGGTGTCGGACACATGTGGGAGCAGACTACGCATTCTACGGAAAAAGGCATGCTTTTGTGGTGGCGTTCCTTGGGGGTACGTCTTACCTCCCGATCAAACTAGACCAGAGCATAGGATTGCGCTGTTCTTACCGTGGGTAGGCTTATTCGCATCGTTCCAAATGCGAAACGTAGGAGCTTGCATTGTCCCTTAGCTCGTCACTGGTCCAGAGACATCGGGCTGAGCGAAGAATCATGGACTGAACTCCGGCTTCGGGATGCACACTCGTGTGTGCAAGAGATACCCTTTTTCATCTCGGGGCTGCCAGACGTTCTTCGCGTTTGCTTCCACTTCTCAAGGCCGATAGGGCAGACTTCTTCTTCAGTCTGTGTGTGTGTGTGTCTGTGTCCTTCCTTGCACTTCCTATAGGAGGGGTGTACATGCTGCGCGAGGGGCAGTGCGGGTACACACAAAAGAGACTGAGTGAAGGCGAGAGATGAGTTCAGGGGCAAGGGAGAAAGGAGAAACCCCCTTGTTAGAGGAGGTTCCGCAAGGCTTGTTTGGGCCGATCAGCCACTTTTTGCATGAAGCCAGAACATGGGAAACCAGACTTGCTTTCCAGAAAGAAAGCGGTATCTCGAGCCTCATGGAAGCAGAGCTTCCTTTATATCCATCTCAGGCAAACTAGCTCCTGAATCCGAAACCGTGGCCAATTTTCTCACTTTCAGCCATAAAATAAACTGCAATACGCTTTTTATTATACAAGATATGAAACGTAAAACAGTGTTCTACCGCAATGCAAATCCTTTGGAAAGCGAAAAATCATTCCGACATTTACTAATACGGTAGATCGGTGCGCCGCACACCACGAATGAAGTATTAGGAAACGAAAGGAAGGACTCCATGATATGTACTCAAACTAACATCAGTTAAACACTTAGCGTCTCCTAAAAGCTTAGAAATATGATTTTTTTGTTATTCTCGCTTTCCAAAGGTCTAGAATACTGTTGTAAGCGTCATATTTGATTAAATCGTGAGGCCTAGGAATTATCGAATGTCGCATTCCCCAATTCCTCCCACTGACAGACACGTCCGAGAAGCTCCTCTCAAGCTTCACTGTAGTGTACTTGGAGGAGAGCACAGATCCCTTTCACCTCCTAAACGAGGTGCGAGTGTATGGGGCTCGTCCCTCTCGGCTTGGTGCTTGTTCGCGGTGCGTTCTAAGTGCGGCCACCGCCATCAACGCGGACCACCTCCTCTCTAGTCTTGGACCATCTGACCTGATACCCCCTCTTACCCCCCCCCCCCTCCCCCCTCTTTACAACCGCTTCTTGTATGAGCCGGTCATTCACGAATGCAACCGAAACCCGCGCACTGTTCGTGGACTTCTCACTCCATCTCTTTTCAGCTTAACGAAGGTGGAAAAACTCGCTCAAAAGGCCAGCAGCCGACGAAGCAGAGAAAGGTGTGTGGCTGTGCGAGGAAGAAGAGACGAGCTGAATGGGATGCACAGTAGGCAAGAAGCTGCTGAAGGAATCCCCATTGGAGGCGTTGGAAGGCGACAGCGAGAAGGGGAGAACCCGCGAGTGTCTTATATCTTGAACGGGTAAACAATTAGGATCGAGAGTCCACACGGTAGAATGGAGGTGTTCGCGGAGACGATTGGACGCCGTGATAGAATTTAGTCAAGGGGAAGGTGCCGCCCTTCCTCCCGAACTTGTGCGCGCGTGCACGGCTTCACATATTTATTTGCTTTATTGTTTCGAGTTGGGTGGACCAAATGGTCAAAATTCTCAGAGGATTTGTTTATACTCAGCTGAGGAAAGGACCACATCTCAGACGTTAGACAAAACGTGCTGAGAATCGCGAAGTTCAAGCACTCTCGGCCTTTGAAGATCGTGAATGCAAGGCGCGGACCGAACTGCGGAGCTAACGACTCCGAGAGATGAGAAGAGCCGGAGAGCGAAGGGTCACAAAATGCTTTTTCCTTTCCTTGAGAGCAAAGAGTTCTCATAAAGAGAAAGAAGGGGGGGCGACAGGACGTCTTCCCTATTCTTAGCGACCGAAGCACAAAGCTCATCGAGAAGTGGAGAAGGAGAGAGTAGAAGGGGTTGCATAGAGAGGCGAGTGAGACCTGCACTTCGACTGCGTCACTCACTCAGGCTCCGTAGTACACAGCGGAGTTGATCTCTGGTATGGCCTCCTCGCTTCACTCGGAACAGCCTCCATACGGGATGTTGTTATCTCGAGCACCATATGGTAGAACTGTCGTCAACCCCCCAGCAGGTTAGCGAGTTCCAGATGGTTTCCTGGAAGAGGTCCGAACCAACTCCTCGAACCGCGGGGGAAGGAAGGGCTCGGCTTGCGCGCGAAACAATGGGCCAGCACGGCCGCTTGGCGATCTTTGCTTGGAGGAAAGAAGGCGAGAGACAGAGGGAAGGCCGCTTGCCACCGGACACGACGTCCCTCATTAGCAAAGGGAGAGGGGAAAGCACAAAGAAGGCCTCCTACCGTCTCGAGTTCCGCTCGCCGAGTCATGCCGAAGCGAAGATCGCGAACAGCGAAACAACAGCGAAGCACTGAACCAGGCGAACGAACGGGGTATCATTACAAGAAAAGTTTTACTGATTTATTATCAGTTCTAGATAATAAGAAAAAGACAACGTTTTACAGACTACGCTAATATTGCAAATCTACAACTATTGCAAAACGTTAGAGGTGAGCGGAAAACGGCTTTGCTTGAGTGATTGTGTGAGAGAAGTCTACGATAGACCATCCTGCGAAGCATACGCACCAGGTACTGCAAAAGCAATTGTCCATTTTCCGTCCTCTCCGACTGACAGAGCCATCGGCTACCTTCTGTGCATTGCTCTCGGAGGAGTTTGTGCGGTGCGTATGGCCACCATGATCTGTTTATTGAGCCGTGGAAACATGCGAACAATCCGTGCACCGGACGCGACGGTTCCGAGGTGGTCAGTGACCCCGGGAGGCACGATCTGCGTAAAAGTTCTCTTCATTACTGGATTTCATGGCGATCATGGAACCTGCAAGTCATCGTCATAGTTCTTATGTACATTATTCAGCGCGATGAAGAGGGCATGCTTCAGAGTACTAAAATGCGAACGCTGCTCACCCCTCCAGCAGCCGCCTGTAGCAAATGAATTGTCCCCCTTCGAGCCTTCTTTAGCCTCGTCTCTCAGTACTAAAGAGAGAGAAGGAACACTGTCTCATGTCGCCTCTTGTCTCTGCTCACACTCTTCTCTCTCTTTTCTCTTTTCTCTTCTCTCATCTAGCACGGCTTCACACGATGAGGGAGTGTGGACCAGGAGAGAACGAGGGGGGAGGGAGATGGAAGGGTACGAGGTAGGCGAAGATGATGGTGAGACATTCTCCCCCTCGGCCCCCCCCTTTCGTCTCCTCGATCGGAACGGCTGTATCGACAAGAATAGAACCGCCGCGGGAACAGGCGGCGGCAACACACCCGTGCAGAAAACGGTACAAGGAGGGAGGGAAGGGGGGGGGGGGGAGACAAGGTTTGGACAAGAAACGGATGCTATCGGCTTTCCATCGGTGATGCATCCAACCCGGGGGGGCAAAAAGCGGCGACCCGCATCACCCGATTCCCCTCCCTTTGTGTGGTGCTCCTCCTGCATTCTGGCTACTGGGGCAGGACTTCCGGTAGCTGGTGCTCGTATATTCCTAGTAGCTATGACCACTATGTTATTAGCGCAGGCTAGGCCTCAACGATTTACCGATCCCTTGCACAGGGTACGGAACGGGCCATCTATCCGAATGGCAATGCTCTACTACATTGAGTGAAATTACACGCAGCATACGCCTTGAGTGGCAAGGTTGCTCGCTAACGGTAAGGCTCAGTGTAGTCTACCTCTACCAAATTGGAGGGCCGTCCGCACGTAGGCGGGTTAGTGTGTAGTGCAGAGTCGTGTCGCTTAACTCAACTCTGCTTTCATTCGGCCTCCTCCTCCTCCTCCTACCGTACTCCTTTCTATCGGTGTGCGCCCGCGTTATCAACGGTGCAAAAAGTGAGAGCAGGGGGGGAGGGGAGAAGCGCGCCTTCTTCGGTAAACATACACACACACACACACTCACTCACACTTTGTCGTAGCCGCTGCTCTCCTTCCCCTCCTCTACATGTATACGAACCGATCCACACCGGGGCAAGCCGTATGGGCAAGACTGAGGACAACACAAGGATCGCTTTAGCGGCTATGCTTCACCATCCATAACAATCGCCTATTACGAAACACGTGAAGGGTAGTCATGAGAAAGGCTTGAACGACTTCTATGCCTGGGAGGTCCGGCTTGAGTGTTCGTGTGCAATTCCGGAGTGAGCGCCAGCCCGCCACTCTTGTCGCTCTGACCCCTCTCCGTCGATGGCCTAGGCCCTTGCCTTGAGTCTTCTCTCCCTCCTCCTTCTCCCTGGTGAATGCTCGTCCCTGCCCTCTAATTCCGCTCAGCGGACGCTGAATTCGCACCAGTGATCATACGGTGTGGGGAGAAGGAGGGGGCAATCGCAGTCAATTGTTCTACGGCTGAACACGAATAGCCGAAGAACGTACACACTCCGCATCGTCAGGCATTCGGCTCGCGCGTAGATTGGAGCGTAAGGCAAACAGCATCGCTGGATGGTCCACCTGGGTCAGTCCCTGCTGGGAACTTGCCATCGACGTTTGGTTGTCCTTCGCCCTTCACGAGAAGACACGCTGTGCTTCATTTGGTTACAAATGCTAAACCTGTGAAACTCTATTCCCGATACGAAGTGCGATGTTTGTGTGTGCGACGATGATCAACATGCTCATTTCCTAATGATAAAGCCAATCTGACGGGGGGACAAGGTCGGGTAAGAGGACGGGAAGTTCGCGAATGGAGTGCGAGTGAACACAGAAGAAATCCGTGCACGTCTCAGAGCGAGGTCGCTCTCCTCTTCCCCCCCCCCCTGGTTTCTCCATCAACATCCCTTCCCCTTCCCTTCCCTTCCCCTTCCCCTTCCCCTACCACTACCTTCCGTCGCATTCCGCTCAGGTCGATCAGCGCCCTCTTATGGCTCTGAAGGCGCAAAGAGAAGCCGCTTCTCGTTATACAGAGACGACTCTGGAGGGAAGGACAAGGAGGGGGAGAGAAAGTGACAAGGATGCTCTCATCTACGCAACAGAGGCACACAGATATAGTGTTCAGCGACGAACGAGCATGTGGTCCCGAATGTTGCAGAAATCTGCGCCAAGAGTGGAGGGGCGAGAACGCCCCCGGGGGGCAGGTGCCTAGTAGGCGAAACTGCCTAACTGCTTGAGCAAACGATATCGTCGATCCGCAAAGCTATGAGTTTACAGCGATTCCTCTATGGCGGGGAGCAGCAACTCCCATACTAGACTCTAGCCTACACTGACTAGGTTAGACGAGCAATGCTGCTTGCTCCTCCCGGAGGCGACGGTTGTGTCGCCTTTCCGCGTGAAAACGCGTGCCTCTCTCGGTATCCGTTGCAGAACACGAAAATGAGAAGAGAGCGGTAGCATCATTGTACAAGGGGCGAGCGAGAAGGAGGGTGACGCAGACCCTCTCTCACTCTCTGACTCTCTGACTCTCTCACTCTCTCACTCCCTTTTCATTAGCACGGCTTGACTATGCGCGCTTGAGACAATGTGATGTCTCAGGGCGCGAGCAATCGGACACCTCCACCACACAACATTCTGCTCTAAAGGGTAGATCACGCTTGCAGAAGGAGAGAGGGGAGGTGAGAGAGCATGGGAATTGGAGAGACGCAGACACAGTCGCAATTGGGCGTAATTCGGACTGCTGCGGAACGTAGTGCCACAGCATCACCGCCGCGCTGTATCTACCCCTACCTGCATACGCACGTCTTCTCGCTAAAAGCTCTACGACAGAGGGTGGGTGAGCCTGCCTCAGACCACCACCTCCACCGCCTTCATTGGGCTCACCTACTTCATTGTGTATAATAATAACTTTATTGCTATCTCACAAGGAAATGCATAGATAAGACAAGAAAAAGAGGAAATAGTGAAAACTTATTATTAGGAAGTGTATATGAACGCCTTGCACTCCACTTCTTCCTCCCCGTGCAGCACATGCACCTTCTTGCACACTGTCCCTAACTCCACTCACTTCGGCCTCTCCCTTGTATCTATCCCTCCGTCTCCCGTTGTCCCCTCTGCACCTCCACCCCCTTTCTTAACCCGTCCTTCTTTCCTCCCGCTTAACACAGAAGGGAGAACGAACCCCGTCCCTGCCAACACGCGGCAAAAAGCCCTCCGCACACGCCCCTCTCCTACCCTGTGCCCTCTCTTGGGAGGGGGAGGAGTCCGCCTGCGGGTCCCGTATATAGACCGCCCCCCGTTGTCCAGCTCTCTTGTGGACACACACAGCAGCACTCTCTCTCCTCTCCTCAGACTGACTCGCCTCTTCCCTGTCTCTCTCCTAACACTACCTTCTACAGCACATTCACATTTAGTCGTGTACCTTGTTCGCCTTGTTGTCTCCATTCTCTGTCCCTGTCTATCCATACTCTGCCATTGCTCGTTACCTCGAGAGTCTACCCATTGTGCACTGGTCACCGGGTTGTGCCCCGCGGCATTTGCCTTGATCTCTCTTACCGTTCGTGTTAAGGATGCGCGCCTCCTCCGCCTATCTCATCCTCTGCATGGGCCTCGCCCTCCCCGGTACGGTTTCGCCATCTCTGTCCTACAGTCTTGCATTTTATCCCCTTTATTAGGGCTACCATTGGATTGCGATCCACAAGAGGGCAAATAGATTGCTTGAATAACTACAGAGTATATTGTAATCGTAACTAGCACGTAGGATAGCTGGATGTAGGCTAGGAGTCCTCATTCAGTCCTGGGAACACCCGCGACGACGGAGCAGCTGCGGCAGTGGATCCTCGCGAATCGCAAGTCTCTGCCCGGGTCGGAGGGCGGCGAGGCGACCAGTGGAGGGGACAGCGACCTGGCCTCCACCATCCTCAGGTGTTTATACTCATCCTCACGCTTGACGAATAGGGAAAGCACCATTTCATCAAGTCGGTCCTTTCATCAACACTAATCGTATGTAGATCAAGGCTGATGAAATGGTGGTTCCCCGATGAAAACACGCCCGTTGTCGTCTCATTCCCACTTCCGCCGATAGAACGAAGCGGCGTGATGAGAGTGCAGACAACGTTGGAATGACGTTTGATGACGGGAACGTCTTCGTTGATAGTATTGTCTTGGCTCTTGAGGATCTCGAGGGACTCAGTCTCTCAGCCAGACCAGTCATAATGTATGCGCGCATTCTGTTAGCAACCCATTTCACTTTGTTTTGTGCGCATGTGCATTTTCCAGACATACGAATGAAAAGAACGTTCGCGAATTTTAAATATCAGGCCAACTTTTACTTCAACATCGCATAGTTATATCCTCTAGTAGTCGTGCGCCTTGTTGTGATGATCGCGTATTGGTAGACAGTGTAGTTGGTCGGCTGGCTCCCCGGTATTTGCTCTCTCCCAGCAGCCGTTCTAGCTCACAATGAATGAGGTGTCGCCCCCAAGGCGTTTGTTGACCTTATTACGGAGATTCCCCCTCCCTCCCTGTAGACTAGGCTCTGAGGCGACTGAAAACCATCTTCTGTATGCGTATGTAGAAGGCGTCCCTGAACTAGGAGACAATCGATGACGACGAAACGGGGGAATCGTGCTTTAGCGGGTGATTAGTCGGGTTGAGGTGGTCAGCGCACGTGTGTTTGTGTGAGGGAGGGAGTCTATGTGTTTGCCGACGGATGATCAGAGTGAGAAGAAGCACGCATGAGAGAGACGAGCGGAGAAATGCGCACATGTTATCATTGCTCAGGATTTCTCATTGTGCACAGTGAGGCTTCGAAGGCTTCGAAGGTCGGTGCTTTCACTAACCTGATGAGAGCGATGAATGACAATGAAATTGATTGCAGGCTGTTCGGCTGGGAGAAAACGACGGAGGCGCCGACGGTCGAGTCGACGACACTGAAGAGGGAGAAGGCGACGGAGACGCCCTCCACCACCACAACCACCGAACCGGAGACGACGACGACGAAGAGGGTCGAAGGTACGAGGGGAAACCGGCCACTATGGCTCGCTCGCTCTTGATCTTACCATAGGGGCATCGTAGAATAGACGCACTTTACCATAATTGTGAGTTAGTTAGATTTCGACATGCATTAGAACCGCGTATCGCCTGTTCTGTAGTGTTGACTGACTGCCAGCGATAGGTCAAAAAGCGTCGATCATGTCCCCCCCCCCCTTCTAACCTTCTTCTGCGTCGTCTTCTTCAACACCCCGTCTTCTATCGTCTCATTGCCTTGTATCGGCTTTCAATCGCGGTGGCCTGAGGAGGGCGCCTAAGGGGATACATAACAAGACCGGCGAACGGCGCTTTTTCTCGTGTGCCCCCCTCCCTACAGCTCATCTCCCTCCCTCTCTCTCTTTCTGTGTGAGACGGACGAGATTTGATGTGTTTGGGGCGATCCGATTTCATTGGCGACGAACAGAGGACGGAGGTCTCTTGGAAGGGGGAACACGACAGGGGAGAGGTGAAGGGAGAGGAGAGGGAGGGGGCAAGGAGAAGAAGACCTCCCGATGTAGCTGTGCTGTCGACATACACAGAGACAGAGAGATGGAGGGTGTTCTCTGTCCACTAATGAGAAGCGAAGACAGGCTAAGAACGAAGACGAAAATGAACGAAGAAGAAGAAGAAGAACACCTACCCCCCTTGTCTCGCTCCCCCTTTGATTGCATATTCCGTCGCATAGGTGTACGAATAGCTAACCGTGCGGGTCACACTGCCCCCTTCAAGGCAAGAGACTCTAGGGGCCTCCACAGAACCTTGTGTACTTCTACCTAGCTCACTGTGATAGAGACTACTTTCTTGTGAGACAAGGGTCACAAAAGCTACCCTAGTGAAAGGAGCGTTAGCGATCATTCGAGGTTAAGTACATCATCGAGCGCGAACATTGAAGAACATGACATGGTCCGTTCGCTTTTCATTCCAATTACGGGGGAGAGTCGCATTGTCCGTAGGTGTTTGTGTCGACGATGGCTCGCTCTCCAGTTTAGCCTGCGCGAGAGCGTCCCTCGCCCTCCTTCTTGCTCCCCCCAAAGGGCAAGCGGCTCATCGGTGTCTAACCCCCTCTTTAGCCCCCCCCTCCCTCCTGAAAGTTGATCGCCCTGCTCCGCTCGTTTTTGCGCGAACAGTACGACGACCGCTTGTTTCGGAGATGGCCTCTTTCTCTGTTCGGGAGGGAGCCATCACGAATGCGTGGTGATCCCAATCGCAGACTGATAGCGACGATAGACCACGCGTGCGTGCGCGTATTCCAGATTACGTACAGACGACAGTGGAACATCGCCCGCAACACTTAGCAGTGTCTCCGAGCGTGCGAAGTCGTGCAGTGATGCCGATAGACTGAAAGAGACGCTGGCACCCCATATCGTTTCCTATATCCCCCCCTTTGAGGACACGCATGTTGCCAGCATTCTCAGAGTCTACTCATATGATCAGTCAATCGGCGCTACTATGCTTTCCGACCGACAGCTTCCGATCGTCCAAAACGATCGCCGATAATAGCGCCTGTCGGCCGCGTGTGCTTACCCACATAACCCCAATAGGGGACGGGGGGGGG